>JAABOM020063459.1:0-43011 GCA_011800125.2 Solanum clarkiae | reverse complement strand
TCATCATTATTATTATTATTATTATTATTATTATTATTATTATTATTATTATTATTTGGTTTGATTTAGTTGAGCAAACGATCTAACTACTATACGTGTGACTTGGTCAAACAATTACTACTTGTTTGAATTAATCGTCTTATTAATTTCGAATTTTCACAAATTTACCATTAAAGAACTGTTAAATTATTATTCCAACTAAGTATTTAGCCCGTCTGAAGTAATTTAATTAAGCTTATAAATTTTTAATATTAAAACTAATAAGATACTCTAAAGTTATTAAGTTATTTCTATATAGAAAATTTAGCATTATCAAATTATCTCTAAAACTTCTATTAAGGTAATATTGTTAAAGTCCTACTTATCTTCAATAATATTTTTGGATTATAACATTATTTCTTGATATAATTAGCTAGTCAATAATGCTTGAACTCCCTAGCTTAAATATTACATTATTATAATGCTCCCCAGCTTAAAAAACAATTTACTATACTTTTTGTATTTTATAATATATTTATTTCGTTATATTATAATATATTAAAAATATATAATTTTTCACATTGAAGGATTGTTACTTTTTCGAAAGTCTGTGATTTTTTCAAGGAGTTGTGAATTTTTTGAGAAGTTGTGGCTTTTTCGAAGGATTATTACTTTTCCAAAGAGTTGCGACTTTTTTGAAGGGTTATGATTTTTTCGAAGGGTTGTGACTTTTTTAAAGAGACTTCTATAATACCCCAACATAGAAATCAATTTAATATATTTTAAAAGCAGGTAATTTTTCTCATGGAAGGATTGTGACCTTTTCAAAGAGTTGTTATTTTTTTGAAGAGTTATAAATTGTGACTTTTTGAAAAAATTTTGACATTTTCAAAAAGTTATGAATTTTTCAAAGAGTTATGACGTTTTTAAAGGGTTAGTACTTTTTAGAAGGTTCTAACACTTTTGAAGAACTGTGACATTTTCGAAGGGTTTTTCAAAAGGTGGTGACTTTTTGAAGGAGTTGTGACTTTTTCAAAAAGTCGTGACAATTTTTTTGGCGTGTTATGACTTTTTCGAAGGGTTTTGATTTTTTTGGAAAGGTTGCGACTTTTGTGAAGGGTTGTTACATTTTAGAATGGATATGACTTTTTCGAATGCTTTGGACAAGCTAAAGTACCATTTAATGAGAAATGATGCCTTTTCTGTTTTGTTACCGTTCATTGAGTTATTTAATTGATTTTAAAATATTGAATTATTTAAAAGATAAACAAAAATTACATGAGAATGTCACGTAGATGGGCCTAACATCCTCTTACATATATATATATATATATATATATATTTTTTTGATATCGTATGATATGATAATGATATATAATATATGATATGTGATTAACTTACTTGGTTAATAGTTTCATGTTTTTGAGGTGTAACACCCCTCATGTTTATAGTACTAGAAAATTGAGAGTTAAGATTTTTGCTGGCAAGTTGATCTTACAAGCCACTCTACGACCCGTATATGCTTCTACGGTCATACATTCACTTGTGGGAAATGTCCAGTGAAATTGAAAATTAGAAAAAAATTCTAAAAGTTGAGTTATGTGTTAGCAGACGGAACGTATAAAGAACCACGTTCCATTAGCAGGTCTCGTAGGTGGAGGCTCTGAGGAACAAAAAAATTGTCTAAGTCTGGGATCTCACTACGAAGGGTTCAACATCCCGTAAGTTCATCCACGAGGCTTGTTGCATGTTCATGGGTTAGAAATTGCAATTCCAGTGATTCAACTTTTGTAACATCTTGATCCACGAGGCAAAATACGAGCTATAAGTTGATCCACGGCCCGTAGAAGGGGTTTCATGGACGGCTCCGGCAATTTTAATGAAGGATATTTTTGACTTTTTCAATTCATTTAAGTCCTAAACTACGTTGTTTTGACTATTCTAGCTACCTTAACCGACTTAACCTTTACAAAGTCATATCCCTAATTCAATCAAAGCTTTTAATTCCAAAATTTCTTTCAAGGGTTCACAATATTTCTCTCCCTAATTCAAAAGTTATATTGAAGGTAAAGCTTGAGGGTTTGATTAAGGATTTCCAAATTTCTTATTCAATTCTAAGGATTTTATTTGAGGTATGTAGGGAATCATTCAAAGATTATTTTCATTGATGAAGCCTAATTCAAAACCTTCTTTTATCAAAATTCATAATGATTTCTTGTGGACTTTAATCTAGGATTCCTAATGCATGGATTAGGATTTCTATATGATGATTATGACTATTTATGCATAAATTAAGATAAATTTCATGATGTGTAAGATTTTCAAGCAAAAGTATGTGATTTCAAAGTGTGCACGATTAGGGCGTAATAACTTGATGTGGGTTCCTTTACTGATGATCCTATTTGGTTTTAATTACATGTTTTCTCTATGATTCCTACTAAATTGCATAGTTTTGACTCAAATGTACATGAACCCACACTTTGCCTTAGTCTCTTATGATAAAGCTAAGAATATCTATGTCTATGATCTCAAGTATAAAAAGCATGTTTTAAATGAAGATGATGATATGAAAGTTATAATGATGCTATGACAAAAAGGGTGATGAAAACTCTAATGCTTATAATGATGTTATGGTGGGAATGCCCACCCACACTATGGTGAAAGTAAAGTAGATGAACTATTCTTATGAAATAATATTTCATGAAAGACTATGATGATTATTTTGAAAGTTATGAAAGTATGATTTTACTGAAGCACAAACTATGTTGAAATCTATGTATATGCATAATTTACGTACTTGTGGGATATGACTTAGCATTGAGTAGACTTGTGTGAGGGAGACTATCTCTAAGGGTCCTTATATAAATTCTCAAGTCCCATAACTATGTGTCACCATAGGAATGATGTTCATGTTTATGCCTTAAAGGTATGCTATTAGATCCTATTAGCTTATATGATGGTTCTGACTGTGCTAGGATAGAGCCTATACGGTAAGGAATAAGTCTTGTTATGATCCAAGCCTAGGGCCTAGACGTGACACGACACATAGGGAACCCTAAAAGACCCCAAGTAAGCCTCTTAACATATCATTACAAATCCTTGGTCATGATAGCTATAAAATACAACAACAATAGAGCCAAATAGGGACAATGGGGCTAAGGGAGAACTTCCATATCATAAACATCAAGAGTCAAGAGAGAGTCAAAGCTCCCAACGTTACACATGACATGTCAAACAATACCTCTACTACATAGCTAAGAGCGGGGCCAAGACAAGAAGCTGGGCTCACCTTTATAGTCAATATTTACATGAAAGAAAAGTAATATTAGAATATAACATGAGACAATAAGCAACGTCCCTGGAAGGGAGGACTCACCAACAAGCTTGAGTGGAATCATACTAGCCACGTGGATGGAGATGCTTAAGCGGGGCTCCAGTTCCTACATGGTGACATCATGCAGGCATAGAGTATGTGTTAGTACATTTGAATATACTAAGTATGTAGAATGCAATGCAATAATACATATGCACCATAATTAAAATGCATAGCATAGTCAATAGATGAGCATATAGCAATATGACATACATAGAAGATGCTCAGAGTAAATCAAGCTTATATAGAACATAATCCATGTATAGGGAGAGACCACTATTTAGTGAATATCCAAGGCCTACCACCTCCTTGGAAAGGTGCATGAGGTACAAACCCCTTCATGTGGTTGATGAGGTACAAACCCCCAGTATGGTTGATGAGGTACAAGCCCCCCAACATGGTTAATGAGGTGCAAACCCCCCGACATGGTTGATGGAGTATAAACCCCCAAACATGGTTGATGGAGTATAAACCCCCAACATGGTTATCAAGGTGCAAACCCCTCGACATGGTTGCACGGGCCTGCCACTTACCGAGCTAGGCGATCAAGGTACAAACCTCTCAACATGGTTATCCAAGCCTACAATCTCACGAGTGAGGCTTGGTAATTTTCCCCACAACATAGAGATAATATCATATACATGAATTTTTTCATTATCATAAAGTCATTCATCTCATAAGACATGCGTTGGACCTTCAATTCCTCAAGAAATCATAACCTGACATTTTATTAAGCACTTGGTGGGCGTATAGTACTAGTGTAAAACCCTGCAATTCAAGAGTGAAATCATACAAGAAAATTCATTGTATCACCATCAATAGATACTTGGTAATACCCTCAAGTAATACAAACAAAAACCATCATCAAATCCTACAATAGATCTTAGTTTCATAGCTCAAAACATGTTAAAACAACCATACTTTCGTGAAACCCCAACATAGTGTGCAGTGAAAATCATAATAGATAAGACCCATGAGTGAATCAACTTAATTCATGCAATTTTAGGTAAAAAGAATCTTGGGTATCATGGGTGGAAGGAACCCATGAAATAGACCCACATACCTTGACTTTTGGAAAATCCTTGAAGAAGATTGGAGATGGAGACTTGAAGCTTGATTGAGAATCTTAAGATCTGGATGAGTTTTGAGACTTGAATTTAGGGGATGAAATACTGGATAAGTTTTTGATTGAGTATTTGAAAATGTCTTGAATGATATGATGGTGAAATAAATCTAAGTATAGGCATTTTCATTCATGGGAACACTTAGGTCCAACATCCAAAGCCTTGGACCGAGATAGAAAAATTGGGAAAAATTTATACTAAAATTGAGGTCAGAACCATTCCCTACTCAATTTGACGGTCTGAACAAGAATATGGAGTAAGATTTTTGATATCGTGCATGAATTTTGAGATATATGAAAATTATGATTTTGGGCACTTTCGAGCCATATTTTTGGACACTTTTTAGGATCCTTTCAAGTCTACCGTGGAAAAGTAGACTTTGCTTTGCTTGATATAGAGTGAACATCAAGATTTCATGTAATAGTCTGCATGTTCTTATAAGTCATTTATGATATTATTTCCATATATGTGTGCTAAGGTTAAGAATGTATTTACAATGCTTCTTCTCATGATTTTTAAATTCCATGCTCGTACATATTATACCATTATCCTATTGATTATGATATTATTGTGATGTCCTTTGTCTCATGGCATGTTATGAACCAAGCCTAGGGCCTAGACGTGACACAGCGCATGGGGAACTCGAATGGACCCCAAGCAATCCTCTTAACATGTCATTACACATCCTTGGTCGTAGAAGCAATAAAGTATCAATAAAAGATTGTCAATAGGGATAACTGGGGCTAAGGGACATATTTCATAGAATAAAACATCATAGAGTCAAGAGCGTCAAAGCTTATAGCATCAATACATATCTTGTCCAACAACACCTCTAAATATAGAACTTAGCGGGGGCCAAGACGAGCAACCGGGCTCACCCTCATAGACAAAATATATAATAAAGAAAGTAAGTCATAATATATAACATAAGAGCATGAACATTGTCCCCGGAATGGAGTACTCACCAACTGGCATGAGAGAAAGATCGTACTAACCACGTGGAGGAGGAGGATCAAGTGGGCTCCGGTTCCTATATAGTAACATCATGTAGGCATAGAGTATGCATTAGCATGTTTGAATGTACTAAGTATGTAGGATGCAATGCTAGCAAGGGATAGGCAACATAATTGAAATGCATAATTATAAGTAAAGGATAGGTATAACATCAATATGATATGCATGATCAATACTTAAGATAAAACATGCTTGTAAATCATGATCAAGGAATGTAAACTCAATATGGAAGACATACTCAACCCTTTTTACCAACTTTCATGAAAGGGGCAAAATGGCCCCTACTCACCTTATAGTATAACCTTTTGGAGAGTATTACTAATACCCCTACCGTAAGACATAGTCTTTTTGATAGCTAGTACAAGACGTCTTTTACTTTACGATATAATCTTTTGAGTAGGAGCCATGATTCATTCTACCTTACGACATGACATATTCAATAGAATGTCCACACCTTATGATATGATCTTTTTGGTGAAAACCATCAGTCTTCCTACCTTACAACATAACCTATTTACTAGGGTGTCCATACCTTACGATACAATCTTTTCAGTAGGAACCATTAGTCGTTCTACCTTATGAAATGGTCTTTTCGGTAGGATGTCCATACCTTACGATATAATACCTTTGGTAGGAACCATTAGTCATTACACCTTATGGCATGGAATTTTCAATAGGGATCATAGAACAAACTCATCAAACCATTACATTTCAAGTAACAAAAGAGGACCTTCTCCATTTTCTTAAAAGCACAACAAACATGGGAACCCAACAATCTACTTGCAACACCATAGGTACTTCTTCACGAAAACAACTTATATAAACATTCCTATCATCATCATAAAGTCATTCAACTCATAAAACATGCATTGGACCTTCAATTCCTCAAGAAATCATAACATGGACATTTTGTCAAATACTTGACGGGTGTGTAGTACTAGTATAAAATTATGCAATTTAAGAGTAAAATCATGCAAAAAATTCAATGTAAAACTGTCAATAGATATTTGGTAACACCCTCAAGCAATATACATCAACACCTTTCGTCAAATCTCACAATTGATCTTATATTCATAGCTCAAAACATGCTAAAACAATTACAATTCATGAAACCTCAACATAGTGTTCGATGAAATTCATAATAGATAAGACCCATGAGTAAGTCAACTTTAAATCATGCAATATTTGGTAACAGAGAGCTTGGGTATCATGATTGAAAGGATCCCATAAAAGAAATCCACATACCTTGACTTTGGAGAATCCTAAAAGAAGATTGGAGATGGAGAATTGAAGATTGAATCAGAACCTTAAGATTCTGGATTAGTTTTGAGACTTGAAATTAGGAGAAGAAATATTGTCTAAGTGTTTGAGAGAGTATTTCGGGATATCTTGAATGATATGAGGGTGAAATAAAGCTAAGTATAGATATTTTCATGTGTGGGAAGGCTTAGGCACAAGACTCTAAAGCCTTGGACCAGACAAGAAAACTGTGCAAAAATTACAAAGGGGCCTATCGCGCCACAAATGCGCACTACTCACTAGAATTCGACACTTTGAAATTTGAAATTATGAATCGTTCGCTCAAAAATCGGGGTTAGACCCATTTCCCACTCAATTTGACCCCCTGAACAAGAATATGAAGTCAAATTTTTGATATCACGTATGAATATTGAGATATATTGAAATTACGATTCCGAACACTTTCGAGGCACATTTGCAGGAACTTTTTAGGGTCGTTTAAATATTTCTCCCTTGGGAACATTTGTCCACGAATGTCAAAGAAAGGTATACAAGAGATGTAAAAAAGATAACTTCAGCCCACACAAGGATGCAATGATGCACTTAAACATCATTTCAAAAGTCTAAACATAAGGGTAAAATCGTCGTGAACTTGTCAATTTAAACATGAATGCATGTAATGACATGAGGGCTGAACTTAAGACTTCAAATCACATGAAGACATCAATTTCTATCTTGGACATGAATAGAGTGAAAAAGGTATAGATATTGCCTTCCAAGCCCGCTTTGGCTCCCCGAGAGACATTACCAACTTGACGATTCTTCCAAAGGTCCTTGACGAACACTACACCCTTATTAATAAACTCTTCCACCTATTCATCCAATATTCCAATGGAGACCTTCTCCTAAGCCAATTTATCCTCCACAACACCTACAAGCTCAAAGAGTTCTATAACAGTAGAGTCACCAACACATCCCCTTCAACCTAGAAGTATGAAATACTGGAAGAGCCATACCCATACCCATAGGTGAACTCCCATTCACATGCAACCTTACCAAGCTTCTTCAACACTCTATAAGAACCCACAAACCATGAACTCGATTGCAAACCTTAAACACACATAGTCCAGTTGGTACCATAAACTACCATCTCCCCCTTGGGAGATAACCTCTTCTCTACCCTCTTTCACCCAAAATCTCCAACTCTATTAAGGAGGGATCAAGGCCTTGCTCAATCTAGTCCCCTTCTGATCAAAGAAAGTTGAAACCATCCAAACCACTACACAACCACTCTCAACTTCATCAAATCTCATTACTAACCTTACCAACCGGTGAACTTCTCTAACTACCCTCTTGTTACTCCAAAGACTCCCACTTCCCATGACTCACAAGTAACCCCACATTCATAAAAATTCACAACATCACCCTCAAATGATTCACAAGCTCTTCCTCACTTCCAGACACAAACTAACATATCAATACAAAGGACCACCACAAACATAGCAAGGTAGGGGTTAAAGACCCTATTCGTGAGACCTATATACATAGCCGATGCACTAGCAAACTAAAAGACACTACATCAAATTCAACATATCGGAATGGACATTCAAGGCCTCGTCTACCATCACCACCAACTCAATAAACAATATAACTTAGATTTAACACCCCTAATATTCACAAGACGATGTATGCAACACTTCAAGATCAATTGTACCTTAAGATAAGAATTGGGCCTACCTCCTTTGCTACCTCTTGACCGCTTCCCACTCTAGGACGGTCCACTAGGGATTTGGAATCTTACTCTATAGGCACTACAATCAAAAGAGATACAACATGCATGCAAATACTCCACTCCAAGTATGATCTAAAAACTCACCACATCCAATCCAATATATCTGAAGGCAAGACCTAGACACAACATGACCATGGAACAATACTTACGAAACTTCTAGCAACAATAGAGTCAACAAAGCTGTAAACACCAAAAGATTCGTATAGCAACTTGGGACACACACAAGAAGGCCACAAGCAACAAAATAATAATGAAAGGAATAGTGGCACCTGGACCCACCAATACACACACATCTAAGTTAAAGAAACTTCAACATACTGATAGTGACATTGGGTCCCTCATCTATCTCGTGCCTCCTCTGAAGAGCATAGAACTGATTACATCTTGGAGCCTCCCCTTGATCAACATAACCATCTTTACCCTTGTTTTGAAAATATGGGCAATTTGGAATTTTGTGGCCGATTTTGCCGCACCCAAAGGATGCACCCATGTTCCTCCAAGATGTACCACCATGTTTCCTCCTACATTATGGGCATCTAGGATGAGTCACCCCATCATCTCCTTGGGGCCTTGGGTTTGATACCCCATTCTTAGCGACCCTCTTGCTTGATTATCGTCAGACTTTAGACCTTGGGAGCCATCATTAAGTCGAGCCCTCTTCACCTTATTACCCCTATTTTCCTTAACTTATCCTCCTCCATTTATTTGGCATAAGTCATCAAATGGGACAATTCTATGTCACTACTTTTCTAATAATCAGAATTTGACCTTCTGTGCCTGTAAATTAAAGAAAGGAGGAGGTCAATCAAAACTAAATGTTAATTAATCAAAGGTCCAACTGATTACCACGCCTATATTGTAAATATGAAGTTATGAATAATCTAGCCAAAGTTATAGGAAATAGACTTAATACGATTCCAAATAGAAAAATAAACATAGCGGACTGGCATTAGTCACTTACCAAATCGGAAACACGCATCACAAATTTATTCGTTCTAGTCCTTGCGTCGACAACCAAGTGAGGAGCATACATAAAGAATTATTTAAATTTGTGAGCATACTCCCTCATACTCTTTAATACTTGCTTCAAATTAATAAACTCCACCATCTTGACCTCCCTAAGCTCAAGAGGAAAGAACCAATTAAGAAAAGATGCCTTAAACACCTCCCATGAAACCACATTATTGTTTCCCTTCCCCTACTTCCTTTGTGTAAACTATATTTGTGCTAACCCCTTGAGTTGGTAAGCTGCCAACTCTACCTTATCTTCTTATGTAGCACCCATAATGGCTAATACCTTATAAATCTCATCAATATACTCTTGTGGGTCCTCATCTACCTTTGACCCATAGAACTCCAGTGGATTCATCCTCATGAAGTCTCTCACTCTAGATCCCAGGGTAGGAGCATGAGGGGTTTGGGCCCCTTAATTAACTTGATGGTCCAAAGCTTGAACTAGCAAGGTGAGGGTATCTCGGAGTACACCATGAGCCGATTGTTCCTTGGGAGCACGAGCTCTTCTTCCTCTTGTGTTAAGCATGATCTACTAGCAGGGAAAAGAATAATTGTTAGAGGAAAAACTTACTTCAACTCTATAGCTTGATTTAGAATGTGAAGAAGGGAAACATCTCCTAAAACATCTCATAGCCTCTTACTCATAGTTGTGATGCACAACACAATCACGAATAAGACTCTAATCGATGTGGTGTGTTGGACTCTGAGAATCTAACAGCCTAGTACTCTGATACCAAGTTTTTCATGACCCAAGCCTAAGGCATAGATGTGACACGGCGCATGGGGAACCTGAAGGGACCCTAAGCAAGTCTCTTAACATATCATTACACATCCTTGGTTGTGGAAGCAATAAAGTATCAATAAAAGATTGTAAGTACGAATAGCCGTGCTAAGGGACATATTTCATAGTATAAAACATCATCGAGTCAAGAGAGTCAAAGCTCATCGCACTAATACGTATCTTTTCCAGCAACACCTCTAAATATAGAACTTAGCGGGGGCCAAGATAAGCAACCAGACTCACCCTCATATTCAAAATATATAACAAAGAAAGAGACTCGTAATATATAACATAAGAGCGTGAACATTGTTTGCGGAGTGAAGGACTCACCAACTAGCTTGAGAAAAAAGTCGTACTAGCCATGTAGAGGAGGATGATCAAGTGGGGCTCCACTTCCTACATGATAACATCATGTAGGCATACAATATGCATTAGTACATTTGAACGTACTAAGTATGTAGGATGCAGTGCTAGCAAGGGATAGACAACATAATCAAAATGCATATTTACAAGCAAAAGATGGGTATAACATCAATATTGCATATATTATCAATGCTTAAGGTAAAACAACTTGTAAATCATGGTCAAGGAATGTAAACTCAATATGGAATACATACTCAACCCTTTTTACCAATTTTCATGAAAGGGGCTAAATGGCCACCACTCGTCTTACGGTATAACCTTTTGGAGCGTATTATCAATACCCCTACCATATGATATAATTTTTTTGATAGGTAGTATAAGACGTCTTCTACTTTATGATATAATCTTTTGGATAGAAGCCGTGATTCATTCTACCTTAAGAGATACATTTTTGATAGAATTTTCACACTTTACGATATGATCTTTTCGGTGGAAACCATTAGTCTCCCAATGTTACGACGTGGCCTTTTTGGTAGATGTCCATACCTTACGATACAATCTTTTCTGCAGGAACCATTAGTCATTCTAGCTTATGGCATGACCTTTTAGGTAAGACGTCCATACCTTACAATACAATCTCTTCGGTACGAACCATTAATATTTCTAAGTCATGACATGGCCTTTTCGATAGGGATCATAGAAGTAGCTCATCAAACCAGTATATTTCAAGCAACAAGAGAGGACCTTCTTCATTTTCTTAAGAGCACAACAAACATGGTAACCCAACAATCTACTTGCAACACCATAGGTACGTATTCATGAAACAACTCATATAAATATTCCTATGATCATCATAAAATTATTTAACTCATAAAACATTCATTGGACCTTCAATTCCTCAAGAAATCATAACCTAGACATTTTATCAAACACTTGGCGGATGTGTAGTGCTAGTGTAAAACTATGCAATTCAAGAGTGAAATCATGCTAGAAAATTCAATGTCAAATCATCAATACAAATTAGGTAACACCCTCAAGCAATATACATCAACACCCTTCTTCAAATTTCACAATAGATCTTACATTTATAGCTCAAAATATGTTAAAACAATCACAATTTAATGAAATCCCAACATAGTGTGCAATGTACTTTATAATAGATAAGACCCATGACTAAATCAACTTCAAATCATGCAATTTTAGGTAAAAGAGAGCTTGGGTATCATGGGTGAAAGGAACCCATGAAAGAAACCCACATACCTTGACTTTGGAGAATCCTAAAAGAAGATTGAAGATGGAGACTTGAAGGTTGAATGAGAACCTTAAGATCCTGATGAGTACTGAGACTTGAAATTAGGAGATAAAATATTTTCTAAGTGTTTAAGAGAGTATTTGGGAATGTCTTGAATGATATGAGGGTGAAATAAAGCTAAGTATTAGTATTTTCACGTATGGTAAGGCTTGGGACCAAGACCCCAAAGCCTTGGACTAGACAAGAAAAACTGTGCAAAAATTACACAGGGGAACGTCGCGCCACAAACGCTTACCATTCACTAGAATTCAACACTTTGAAATTTGAAATTGTGAATCGTTCTCTCTAAAATCGGGGATAGACCCATTTCCCACTCAATTTGTCCCCTAAACAATAATATGAAGTTGGATTTTTGATATCACACATAGATTTTGAGATATATAGAAATTACTATTTCGGGCACTTCCGAGGCATATTTTCGTGCACTTTTCGGGGGCTTCTTATGGTATAGCTACTGTTCACACCCAATTTTGTCCGGCCTACAACTAATTTTAGAGTCTCATTTAATTAAAATGGGTGGGACCCACGTGTCTCATATTCTCCTTCAAAAGAAGAAAAACACCCCTCAAAACCTTAATTTTAAAACTCCATTTCTCCACTCAAAAAACCTAGCTGCCTCTCTCTTTTTCTCTTTCCCCTTTATTCCCCAAGACAACCTTCACCATTCTCTCTGCCCAAAAAGTTGATAGGCCACTACCCCACAATTGTTTATCCCTCATGCATGCCTGAAAGATACCGAAAATCCATACTCTTCTGTCGAATCAATCCGTTGCCCTAATCCCTTTTCTTATCTATTTTAAGGGGGAGGCGAATGGATTCAAGAAACCCCCTGAAAATTGAAAGTCATGGGCCTCGAATGAATGTAGGAAATCTGACTCGTGGTGGAGAAGCTCTCCTCTCACCTTTCCCATTACCTCAAACCACCAGAAAACCCCACTTTTTACCGCCTGAAAACCACCGGAAAATAGCCTGCACCACCCTTTAGCTGCTTCGAATTCATCGGTGCTACTGAGAGAGGCTTGGAGTCATTTTGCAGATCTTTACTAGAAAACGCTCTGGCATCAGCTTACTCTCAAGCTTGGACAGTTCGTTGTTGTTCCTGTTTTCAGATGGGTGATGGACTAATACAGTTCTATCACAACTTCATCACTGATTTTTATCACTGTCGCTTACAAGCTCAACTGGTAAATGAACAATCATCAACTCACTGTTAATTTACATTTTTAGTTTTGGATCTATAATTAGATTGATTTGGTTGAATATTTTGTTATTTCATTTTTGTTTACTCTAATTTGCTCTTCATTTTATTCATATGTATTTCATTCTATTTTTCTGGGAGAATTGTGACCTGTTTGGACTGTAGTTGAGTGATTACTTTAATGAAGTTTGTGGGTTTCAATATAATAGATAGTATTCGATAAATGATTTCTATTGCGTTCTATCCAAATCCCATATCCAACTTCGTCCAGTGTCATTTTGGAAGTTCTTGCTGCTATGCTCTTGCTTTTCCTTTCTGTAAGCTCCATTGGATGAACTGGTGCCAATTACCTGGAGAAAAAAGCTGTCTATTTTAAGCCATTTTAGTAATCTGTTCCACAGTTCACAACTAAAGTGGCAGTGAGTCATTAGGTGTTCAATTGTCTTATTTTTCTTGTCACATAAAATACATGTTTTTGGTATGATTTTTAGTTTGTCTGTTGTTGCTAATCTTTTGTGAAGTATCTCACTGTATTATTGAACATTAAGCTCTTCCATTCAACTCTAGTTTGTGTTCCTAGCATGTGCTAGTAGATGTATTTGATATCATTTCCATTCTTACTCTCAGCTTGCTGTATTTGGTCTAATATTTCTCTAGTACTCATTATTTTCCTGGTCATCCTACTCTGGTATGATCCAGGATTCTTGATTCTTTATATAATGTATATGAAATCCATAGTTTATCTTCCTTATGTACTAAATCCCAGCATAATTTCATCACTTCTGCTTTGTACCAAAATGCCATGTTGATGAACTGGTAGGAGCAATGCTCATGTCATGAACTAGAATATCATCAGTAGTATTAGGAATGTATAGGACATCACTAAGCTGCTTCATGTCCAATATCTGAACAGATGCTTTGTGTGTGATCTCAGACTTCTCACCATTTGGTAAATGTACATGCTCAATCTTACATAATTCTTGTCATTCATTTAACAATCCTAGTCTTGATATCATGTGATTGGCTGCTCCTGTGAGGGACATGATTTGAATCATTAGAGCTAGAAGAACCAACAACATTAGTTGAGACTTCATTAGTTGTAATCTGTTACTCCTGTCCTTTCTTAATCATTTGTTGAATCTGATAATACTGCTCAAGTGGAAAAATTGGTGCTGTTGGCCAATGACGAATCTACCTGTCGGATTTCAAGGCCTCCCTTTTCAAAAAGACGGAAAAAATTTAATCTATTTTTATATTTGTTATATGTTAAAATTCATAATTCAAGTTCTTTAATTCAAGTTCATTATATGTTAAACCTGACCGAGGAAAAATCTATCCGTCAAATTTCGAGGCCTCCCCATTAAAAAAGACGGAGAAATTTAGTTTAGATTATGTTTGTTATTTGTCAAGATTCAACGATTTTTGTTTAAGTTCATGCACATATCATCTGCTTAAATTGGCCAATGACGAATCTATCCATCGAATTTTGAGGCCTCCCTATTCAAAAAGACGGAGAAATTTAGTTTAGACTAATGTTTATTATATTTTAAGAATTCAAAGATGAGTTTAAATTCATAACTTGTTTAACTTGGCCAATGACGAATCTATCCATCAGATTTTGAGGCCTCCCCGTTCAAAAAAACGAAGAAATTTAGTTTAGACTATTGGTGAATCTATCCGAATTTCAAGTTTGAAGACTTATTGGTGAGTTCTGATGCTTTGAGAACAAGCCCTATGATGTTTTCTATTATGTTAAGACTTTATCACTTTTATTCTTTTGATGTATGTCTTGAGAGTGAGCTATCTGATTGTCCCCGACAAGATCTATGATGTAGAGGCATGATTTGTACCTTAATGTATATTCATGTTTGGGAACTATGACACTCTTACATTTTATGTACTTCTGCTAGCTTATTCTCTTGTATGCCTATTTTATCTTATGAATGCTTATAGTATGAACACGAGGCTTGAATGGGATGCCTTCGAGCCTCATATTCACCGTGTCACGACTAGGTCCTACGTTCGGGTCGTAACAAAAATGGTATCAGATCACAAGATTTGAAAGTATCCTAGGGAGTACAACATGCCGCATTGAGTAGAGGCTTGTTCATTGATGTGAAGTGTGTCACATCCATGAATAGGAGGTTATGACATGTTTTAGGAAAACTTCACTTCATTTACTTTATGTTGTTCTTCAAAGTTTTCGTATCCTAATGCTTATTCCTTGGTGTTTTCAGAAATGGATCCACAACATGCTCCATTGCTAAGGGAAAATGATGCCAATGCAAACGAAGATCCTCAAGCTCCCCAAGTCCCTCAAGCAGAACAAGTATCTAATGATGAATTTAGAGACACGATAACTATGTTGACTCAAGTCGTTGCTTCCGCAAAGTCTCCTACTCCACTTCGAGGATAAGGGATTTTTCTGGAATGAATCCTCCAGAGTTTAATGGTTCAAAAGAGGATGAGGATCTATAAGAGTTTATTTATAAGGTGTATAAGGTGGTGGATATCATAGGGGTGTCTTCTGAAGAGAAGGCCAAATTAGCGACTTATCAACTTAAGGGACTGACTCAAGTTTGGGAGATATTTAAGGCTGCTTTCCTTGATCATTTCTTCATTCTTGAGCTAAGGGAACCTAATGATAAAACTCATGAACTTGAAACAAAGGGGAATAAGTGTGAGGGAGTATGCCCTCAAGTTTTCCAAGTTCACTCCTTCTTTGGTAGTTGACTCTAGAGCCCATATGAACAAATCCACTCTGGGTGTATCTACTTGCTAAAATTGGAATGCAAAGCCTCCATTCTCATCAAGAAAATGGATATCTCTAGATTCATTACATATGTCGAGCAAGTAGAGAGTGAAAGGTTGCAAAAGATGAGGACAAGAGAGTCCAAGAGGGCTCATTATGATGGTGGGTTCTCTTATGGTATGTCCAGTAATGGCCAATTCCAACAAGGCCAAGGGTCTTCTAAATGAGCTCCTCAAAGGTTTGACAAAGAGAAATGAGCCAATCCTATGGCTTAAGGTTAGGTGGGTAAAGGTGGTTCGATTCCTCCTAGATGTCCCAAGTGTGGGAGGAACCATATTGGTGAGTGCTTGATAGGTTTTAGCATATGCTTTGGTTGTGGAAGGATAGGAGATAGGATTGCTAAGTGTACCAATGTTGCTGATAGAGGTAAGGAAGAGTGTTCCCAAGGTCACGTTGCACAAAGGGAGCAAGTACAATAAGGTGCCCAAGCTCAAGGTGGTGATTAATGTCACCCAAGCTACACCTTCTTTTTGAGGCTAAAGTGGTTGTTATCATGATATATAATCTAACCAAGGATAGGGTCAAATCCTATAGGGAATGTGGTAGATTTAGAAGAATTCAATGTAATTCGAGTGGATTAACCAACTTATCTCCCCAATAGGAGGGGGGGAAGGGTGATAAAAACTATCAAAAATAATCCTAAACTATGACAAGTGTTAAATCAGTATGAAGAGTAACTAGGGTATTGTCTTTCCATGATTCGCTAACTCAGTATTACCAAATAATAAAATTCTCTTCTAGTGTGTAGCACGCAGAACGGTAAGTTAAGTTCACCAAACCCTTTGGCCCTGGCGAGAGAAAATTTCACTATGTGATTTGGTCCATCACCGCAGTGTGACATTACTAATGCTTACCTATTGTTCTAGTACAACCTCCCATTGGCCCAATTCAGTTGATTAGATGAGAAACATCAATCGAATCCCATTTTTTTAATGTATAATAATCTCTTTCTCTATTCATTACTACCTTGATACAGTCAATAATACTGCATGGGTCTAATGTTGGCCACCATTAGAAAGCATTCAATACGAAGAGATTGATTATACATGCATGAACACTTTTCAAGAATTATGAATTATCTGATTTTATCTTATTAGTTCTTCATGGTTCCCACAACCCTAGTCGTGGATTTAGCTACTCATGATCAGTGTAAATTCAAGAATTATGAATTTGACTAACATAATTGAGAACTTACACAACAGAATTTAGCACATGAAATCCAAACACTTTAATGAGAATCACAAGATTGAAAACCAAAAGATGAAATAAAGTTTTACGAGTGTTTCTCAAACTCTCTAATATTCTATCATGTCTCTATACTGTTCCCTTCTGTAAAATAACCTAAAGAACATAGTTGCAATGTTTAAAATAAAAAAACCAAAATGGAATAGGATAACTGAGTCAGCAGACTCGGCGGCAGGTTCTACGGGTCATATAATATCTTACAGCCCATAAACAGGCTTTCATGGATTGCTTCTTCCAAACTGGGGCTAACTTCTATGACACCCCTCTATGGCCCCTATAAAGTTCTATGGCCAATAGGGCATTTTATCTGATGACTTTTCAGCAACTCCCCACTTTCTGATCCTCTAGGCATGAAACCATATCTACGGCTCGTCTGCATGTTCATGGACTCAACTTTAGAAATTCACCCTTTACTAGAATTTGTTAGGAAATCATCTTTATTGCCTGTTAAAGTATCTACAGCCCGTAAAGGGTCTCGTGGAACCTCTGCTTCAGCAAATTCTGCACACTTAGCTCAAAAATTATGCCAGCGCTATAATCCTACACAACAAACATAAAAATACATCAAATCAACTAACGTCGCATTGAGAACACATAAAATTTCAAGTTTTAAGAATCAAAAGTATTGTATTTTGACAACACATTAGTAGTCCATGTGGCAATTGATTCTATACTCTAGATGCTAGGCATGAAGTTGATGAGGCTCTCGATGTGGTTACTGGTATGTTAAAGTCTTTGATCATGATGTATATACTTTGCTTGAACCTGGTGTCAATATGTCTTTTGTTACTCTTTATGTTTCTATAAAGTTTAATGTGCCTCCGAAAGTTCTGTTAGAACCTTATTTGGTCTATACTCCCATTGGTAAGTCAATCCTAGCCAATAAAGTCTATCGAAATTATCATATGACGGTCTTACATAAAGTATTTCCATGTGATCTAGTTGAGCTTGATATAAACGATTATGATATTATTCTTGGTATAGATTAGTTGCATGCATCCTTGATTGTATGGCCCATAAGGTCACATTTTGAGTTTCTAATAAGCCTATCCTATAATGGGAGGGAACCAATTCTGTGTTCAAAGGGAAGTTTGTCTCTTATATGAAGCTATGAAAATGATTTTCAAAAGTTGTCTATATCATGTTGTCCAAGTCATGTATGTTGAATCTCATGTCCCTACTTTTGATTCAGTCCCTATAGTAAATTTGTTCGCCAATGTCTTCCCCAATGACTTACCCGATTTTTCTTCTGTAAGAGAAATTGATTTTGGTAATGATCTCTTACTTGACACCTAACCTATTTCTATAACTCGATATCGAATGACCCTAACTGAGATGGAAGAATTGAAAGATCAATTGACAGACCTGCTTGATAAAAGGTTCATAAGGCCTAGTGTGTCACCATGGGGTGCTCCCGTACTGTTTGTAAGAAAGAAATATGATTCACTTCGAATGCCTTTACAATATTTACTGGGAATTAACATGATATGGACTTTATTAATATTTAAGGTATATATATATATATATATATATATTGTTGATTATATTGATATATGAAAAATTATGATTTCTAGTTTTTTTATATTACAACAATAACATTACCCCAATGCCTCAAAGGCTCCCGCCCATTGCAGGGTAAGGAGGGGTCGGATGTACGCAGCCAGACCTCTATGTTTAAAAACATAGCGCGACTGTTTTTGGATGACCCATTATGAGCGTCGAAAGTTGCATTGACTAACTGCTACTTCACAATTGAAAGAAGCGCAGACAGTTTAAAGAACCATTTTGATTTATTCCATCATATCCCAAAGCCAAAAAATTGTGAATCTTTGGCTCCATCTGAGATTGATGGAAACGATTTCTAGTATTTTTATATTACTTTAGAATATTTAAATTTAAATATAAGCAATTGTATAAAGTAACCATAAAAAACAATATCCACTTTCAAATATCGATGACCTCATTGATCAACTACAAGGTGCAATCTACTTTTCTTAGATTGATCTTTGATCTGGATATCATCAATTGAAGGTGAAGGAAGACCACATTCCAAAGATGGTATTTAGAACTCTGTATGATCATTTTGAATTATTTGTTATGTTATTTAGACTAATAAATGCCTTCCTGCTTTAGTGGATTTGATGAACAGGGTCTTTAAACGATATTTGGACGTGTTTGTGGAGGTATTCATAGATGATATATTGGTGTATTCATGTTGTCACCCAAGTTATACCTCTTTTTTGAGGATAAAGCGATCGTTGTCAAGAAATAGAACCTAACCATGGTTAGGGTTGAACCCAAGGGAATATGTAGACTTAAGAGAATTCAATTAACGCAGTTTGAGTGATTAACCAACCTACTTCCCCAAAAAGGGGTGGGGAGGTTGCAATAATCAATGGAAAAGTAAACCTAACACAAGAATTAAATCAATAAGGAGAGAAACTAGGGTATTGTGTTCCCCATATTCCCTAACTTAGTATCATCGGATAACCTAATTCTCTTGTAGTGCGTATCATACAGGACAATGAGTTAAGTTCATCAAACCCTTTGGTCCAAGCGAGAGGCAAATTTCACTATGTGATATGGCCCATCTGCGTAGTATGCATTACTAACCCTTATCTATCAGTCCCAGTACAACCTCCCCTTAGCCTAGTTTGGTTGATTAGATAAGAGCACATCAATTGAATCCTATTAATTTATTTCTTTTCCTATTCATTACTACCTTGGTCTAGTCAGTAACACTAGGCAGGTTCTAGTATTGGCCACTACTAGAAAACATGCAAAATGAAGAGAATTAATTAGTACATACATCCAGACTTTCCAAGAATTATGAATTGCGCGGTTTTACCGTGTTAGTTCTTCATGGTTCTAATAATCCTAGTCGTCGATTTAGGTGCTCATGATTTGTGTAGATGCAAGACTTATGAATTGGAATAACATAATAGAGCACTTACATAATTGTGTTTAGAATAAGCAAATCCAACTTCGAAGATAATCATGATATTAAAGATCAAATGAATGTACTAGTGTTTCTTAAAACTCTCCAATGCTATCTCATGATTTTGTCTCTCTAATTATTGAGTTCTCTCTGTACTACGCATAAACCTCTTGAAAAATAACCTAAAAATCTATTTATAATATTTAAAATACAAGTCCTCAACACAATAGGATAGTTGGGTCCATGCACCTCATAAATAGGTTTATGCGGCGTATTGCATTCCATGGCCCATAATCAGGGTCTTGTATAGTGCTGCTAGAATACTAGACTTCAGGTCTACGATACCCCTCTACGATGCGTAGGGATTTTTGTCTGATGAATCTTTAGATTGTCCCTAACCTCTGATCCTCAGGGCATGGATCATGTTCTATGACTCGTAAATCAATTCATGATCTATTTGCATGTTCGTAGAATAAACTTCAGCTAATCAGCCCCAAATCAGAATTGTCCACGAAACCCACTTCACGGCCCATAAAGGGTCTCGTACTGCATCAAATTCTGCAACCTCTATACTTTCTTCCCATAATCAAGGCCAACCCTAAAATCCTGCAAATATAACACATAAAACCAACTAACATCGCATTGAGAACACACAATTTCAAGTTTTAAGCATCAAAAGTGTCGTATTTTGATAGCAGATCAATTCACAGGATATGAAAGAGCATGAAGATCATTGGAGGATTGTGTTGCATACATTGAGAGATAAGTAAGAATTTGCCAAGTTCAGCAAGTGTCAATATTGGCTAAGAGAGGTTGCCTTACTTGGTCACATTATTTTGGGTGATAGTATTAGGGTTGATCCAAGTAAGAAAAAAGCTATGAATAAATGTCCTAGCCCACTGTATCCATCTAATATTAGAAGTTTTTTTGGGTTTGTCCAGATATTATAGAAGGTTTGTTGAGGGATTTTCCTCAATTGCTTCTCATTTGACAAGGTTGATCTAAAAGAAGGTGAAATTTCAAAGGTTCGTTAAACGTGACAATAATTTTCAAATGTTAAAGGACTGTTTCACTTCATCTCATATCTTGACATTTACGAAAGGTTCGAATGGTTTTGCGGTGTATTGTGATCCTCACATATAGGTTTGGGTTATGTGTTGATGCAACATCGAAAGGTCATCATTTATGCTTCAAGGTAATTGAAAGTGCATGAAAAAAACTATCCAATGCATGAGCTTGAGTTGTTGGCTGTTGTTTTTGCACTAAACACTTGATGATACTATCTCTATGGGGTATATGTTATTATATTCATCGATGACAAGAGTTTGCAATATGTGTTTAGCCAAAAGGATTTGAACCTAAAGCAAAGCAGATGGACATAACTTTTGAAGGATTATGACATGAGAGTGACGCATCACCCCAGTAAGGCTAATGTTGTGACTGATACATTGAGTAGAGTATCTATGGACAACAGGACATATGTTGATAGTGGAAATGAAGAGTTGGTTAAAGAATTGCACCATTTGGCTTGTTTGGGCATAAGGTTAAGTAGCTTGAGAAATGTGGTATTGGTACCTAATATGGAAGAATCGTCTTTGATGAAGAAAGTTAAGTCAAACCAAGACATGAATCCTATTTTGGTTAAATTGAGGAAGCTGGTGGTTGATAAGAATATTGAGAACTTTTCACCAGGGAGAGATGGAGTATTGTGTTACCAAGAATGATTATGCGTACCTAATGTACGTATCTTAAGGGAGAAAATACTTGATGAAGCCGATAAATCCGTATTCTATTCATCTGGGATCCACCAAAAAGTATAGAGATTTGAGGAAAGTGTATTGATGGAATGACATGAAGAAATATATTGCAATGTGTGTGATGGAATGTCTAAATTGTGAACAAGTGAAGATAGAACATCAAAGACCTAGTGGTTTGACTCAAGATACTGAAACACAAACTTGGAAATGGGAGACAGTGAATACGGACTTCATCAAGGATTTGCTAAAAACTAGGAAGCAATCTGACTCAGTATAGGTGATCGGTGATTGAATGACAAAAATAATCCACTTTTTTTGGGTGAAGACTTCTTATAGTTCTGAGATTATGCTAATGTTTACATCCAAGAGATGGTGAAGTTACATAGGGTACTATTGTCCATTATATAGAATTGAGGTGCTCAATTTTCTTGTCATTTTTGGAAATCAATCCAAAAGGGCCTTGGCACAAGGGTGAACTGAAGTATCGTATTTCATCCTCAAATAGATGGTCAAGCCAAAAAGGACGAAACAAACATTAGAGGATATATTGAGGGATTGTGTGCTTAATTTCAAAGGATATTAGGATGATCACTTACCTCTTATTTAATTTGCTTATAACAACTGGTTTTATTCTAGTATTGGTATGGCCTCATTTGAAGCATCCCGTGGAAGACGGGGTTGATCATTGGTGGGATGGTCTGAAGTTGGCGAAATGCCTTTAATTGGGCTAGATTTTGTACTTGATGCTATAGAGAAAGCAAAGTTATAAGAGAAAATTTGAAGGCTTCCCAAAGTTGTCAAAAGTCATATACCGATGTGGGGAGGAAAGAATTAGAGCATAATGAATGTGACTGGTTTTATTTAAAAGGATTCCCTAATGAAAGGAGTGATGTGTATTGGTAAGAAATACAAATCGAGTCTTAGATACATGTAATCTTATGAGATAATAAAGAGAATTGGGAAGGTAGCCTATGAATTGGATTTTCCTTTGGAGTTAGCCATGGTTCATTTGGTGTTTCATGTTTCTATACTAAGAAAATTCTATGCCGATCCTAACTCTATTGTTCCATTGAAAGATATGCCTGTTGAGAAAGATTTGACTTATGAAGAAGTACCAGGGAGATTTTGGACCGACAAGTGAAGAGGTTAAGGAATATATAGGTTGTATCCGTCAAGGTTTTATGGAGAAATCAATAAGTTGAAAGTGCTACTTGGGAGGCTTAAGCAGATATGATGAAATAATACCCTTATCTCTTTCCTTCTATTCTATCCTAAGGTATATAATGTGATCTATCCCTTCAAAATTCCCACGAATGTGTATCTCTAGTTAAGTTGCATACATGTATGGTCATGAAACAATTTTTGAATGATATTTGTTGCACAAGTTTGATGATTTTATGAACATGATAAATAAATTTCATTTTTTCCATTTATGCTATGATGATGAATGTAGTCCTGCTATATTCATGCATAATTCTATCTCATTTGAGGACAAATGATCCCAATAGGGAGATATTGTAATATCCCTCATGTTTATAGGCTTAGAAAACTGGGATTTAAGATTTTTGCTAACAGGTTGATCATATGAGCTACTCTATGACCCATATATGCATCTATGGGTCATAGGTGCACTCGTGGAAAATGTATAGTAAAATTTGAATATTGAAGAAATTCTGAAAGTTGACTTACATTTTAGTAGACAGGCCACATAGAATCACAACCCGTCAGGTGGTCTCGTAGGTGGAGGACCTAAGGACCGAAAAATTGTCTAAGTTTAGAGTCTCCCTACGAGGAGTTCTATGGACCATAAGTTCATCCATGAGTCGTGCTGCATGTTCGTGGGTCAGAAACTACAAATCCAGTAGTTCAACTTTTATGTCACCCTGATCTACAAGGAAGATACGAGTCATAAGTTGATCCATAACCTGTAGAATGGTTTTCATGGACGGCTATCACAGTTTTAACAAAGAGTGTTTTTTGAATTTTCCAGTTCATCTAAGTCCTAAATTACAACATTTTGGATACTCTAAATACCCTAACCGATTTAACTTTTATGTATGTAACACCTCACATCTTACAGGAACTAGTCGTATGCATATGGAACATGATATGATTTTGTAGGAGCACTAATTTTTAAAGTGCCTAAGTTTTAGACTAGAGGGCTATGTTAACGTCTGAAGCTTCAGACAAGTGAGTGTATATAAGTTTTAACTCAAATTAAGGAGATCGTGGCCTTAAATGAAGTGAAAAAAGTGAGGTGCTTGTGGGACTTAGGAAGCTAGCAGGTGAGTCATCTACGTACTTAGCTTAAATAGGCTAGGTAGACGGAGACAAGGCCTAACACTGAATCAGTCCAAGTACGATAATGAATAAAGCCTAACTTAAGGGTGTAATTTTGGCCCATGGTTTAACATTGTAAAGGGACAATATTTGCAGCCCAAGATGAATAAAAACAAGGGCCCAAGCACATTCATAAGCCACTTGATGATTCGGGCCCAAACTAAGTGAAGGAAAATGAGAAAAATAGGCAGCCAAGGCACATCGAATTGAAGCCCATTAAGGTCCAAGTGAAAGGGCCAAGAAGTTGCATCACCACCTTGCTAAAATGTGGCTTAAATTGGAGGTGAAATTCGGTCAAGAATGGCCCCTTAAAAGGGGTTAAAATCCGGCAATTTAATTAATTTTAACATAGACAAAAAATTAGATTTTTCAAAGTTTTTTTCCTTGCTCTCCATGGAGGTTAAGGTAAGTAAGAATACCTATGTATTTGGTGAAATTTTTCAATGAAAAACAAGAGAAGGAGGTGGTTGTGCTTATGTGAAATACTGGAGAACATGTGTTCTAACAGTTGCTGCTCACTTTCCTTATTTATTTAGAGACTTTTCCATTCTTGTTTGACTTGCTTATGAAGGGCGGTTTATGCTTTTAACAAGTTTTAGTTCAGTGATGATGTAACAAGGTTGCTGCACCATTTTTGATTTCCTTAAAAATGAGATCTTGTATGATATCTTAATTGTTCTCTTAGTAGGAAATTGTGGGTTGGTAATTGAAAAAGTTGTCTCACGTCCTCCATCTACTTTGGGCTTATTTTTTAACTATTTTTATGTGTAAATATGTTGGGGACAATTTGGTTGATGTTGGACTAGGTTTGGGATTGTTGACATTGAATTGTAGCGAAAGGACATAATGTTGTTCTTCTTACTTGTGTGTTGTGTAGAGTTAGTTATATGTTGTACTATGTGAGTTATTGTAAGCATGTTATGGTACTAAAACAAGCTGTATATGATATTTATATGAGAATGTGTATTAAAAATATGATTACAAGTGAAATGTTGAAAGAATACTCTTTGGGTTGATAATTTCAAGCTTGCTATCCGTGTGTTATTTATTTATGAGATTGGACTACCAAGATGTGTTTATTAGCTGCTAATACTAGTTTTATCACCTAAATTATTGTTATTTAAGTATTGGGGGGAGGGAAGGAGGTTACTACAAGGTAATATGAGGTCGTACATCAAGGTACGTATGGCTACTCGATTTCGTATTATTTGGCATGAAATCTAGGCTCTTCCTTGGCACATAGAGGCATCTACAAACTCCAACATAATCAATAACCATATACTTACTATTTAACATGTTCATATATACCCATACATAGCCATTGTCAATGCTGCAATATACTTTGGATACCAAACACATGAGTTCTTTTTTTTGCTAAATAAAGTTCATGTGTTGTTTTATCTCCTAAGCATTTCATTATTTGTGTAACCTACTCTTTTAATTGTGGTACTGTCTTATATGATTATTTACATGTCAGATGTTATATCTATGGGCCTCCCTCTCAAATATTATTACCACCGAAAGAATCCTCTCAAAAGTAAATAAAAGATAAAGTGAAGTTGCTTATAGGTGGGTGGTATCCCAGGGGTTGAAGAATCACCTAGCATGGGTCAATCCCACATTACGGGTGGTATCCCAGGGGTGAAAGGAAAGCCTAGCATGAGTTGATTCCGATATTGATTTACCACCGATCAGTTGGTCATTTGTATTATGTACTGTGCACATATTATAAAGTAAAAAAAGGTAAAGTAAAAAAAAAGGACATAAAGTACATGATTCCGCAATATGACTAAAAGGTAGTCTCTTATCCTTACATTACTGCATGATTTTATTTGAGTTCTTATTTCATATATAGTATTTCCTGCCTTACATATTCAGTACATTATCTCTTATTGACGTTCTTTATGAGTGACCTGCATTTCATGTTGCAGGTACAGGAGCTAGTAGATCTCCCCAGTAGGAGTATAGGATATCCAACTGCTATTACTAAACTCCAAGTTGCTTTAGGGCTTTGTGTGTCTAGAGTTTATATTTTTGTATTGTATAATAGTTGGTCGTGAGGCGACACCTATTCTGGCCGTTTTCAGATAGTGTTCCTTATCTAGAGATGTCACGATCCAAGCATAGGGCCTACATGTTACACGACGAATTGGAAGCCAAAGGGACCTTAAACAAGCCTTTTAGCATATTATTTACACATCCTTGGTCGCAGAAGCAATTAAACAACAACAAGAGAAAATAAATAAGGATAAAGGGACTAAGGGGAGTATTTTACAGCATAAATCATAAAGAGTCAAATCTCAAAGAATAATTATATCACTTGTCCAACAACACCTCTAAATATAGACTTAAGTGGGGGCCAAGATAGTTTCCGGGATCACCCTCATAGTGTGAAGAGTTCAACATTGAGAAATGACAAAGGAACGAGTGGCATAGATAATGTCCCCAAACTTGGAGGACTCACTAATAGCTTATCTTCAAAGATGTCACAACTAGCTATGGGGAGGATGATCATGCGGAGCTCCAATTCCTACATGGAAATATCATACAAGCATAGAGTATGTGTTAGTATCTTTGAATATACTAAGTATGTAGGACGCAATGCAACAAGGAATAGGCAACATAATCAAAATGCATAGACATAGGAAATGGATAGTATGATAAAAATATGACATGCATTATCAATGTTTGAAGTAAAACGTGCTTGTATAAGACATACTACATATGTAGGAAGAGACCATCATCATAGACCAAGCAGATTAGTATATGGAATATAGGGCATGTTACCCCCTTGGAAGGTGATTGTGGTATATACCCCTCAATTAGTAGATGGGCATGTCACCCCCCATCATAGTGGTCAAGGTATATACCCCTCAACATGGTACATAGGCATGTCACCCCCCATCAAAGTGGCCAAGGTATATACCCCTCAACATAGTAGATGGACATAGCACCCCCCATCAAAGTGGTCAAGGTATATACCCCTCAACATGCTAGATGGGCATAGCACCCCCATCAAAGTGGTTGAAGCATATCACCCCCTAAACAAGGTATAGTCATGTAGCAACACTGTAGATACTTTTCATGAATTCAGTACATACATACATTCCTTTCATCTTCATAAAGTGACTGACCCATAGGCCATGAAATAGATCATCAATAATGTCATGACCCAAGCCTAGGTCTTAGACATGACACGACACATGGGAAATCCGAAGGGACCCAAAGCAAGCCTCTTAACATATGATTACACATTATTGGTCATGGAAGCAAGTAAATGACATAATAAATTTGAAATAAGGGCAAAAGAGACTAAGGTGAAGCTTCATAACATAAATAACAAGAACAAGAAAGTCAAGGCTCATAGCGTAGATACATTACCTGTCCAACAACTCCTCTAACTATAGAATTTAGTGGGGGCCAAGACAAGAAATCGGGCTCACCCTCATAGTCAGTACATACATAAAAGAAAGATAGTCTTAGAACTTAGCATGAGATCATAAACATCGTCTCCGGAATGGAGAACTCAACAACAAGCTTGGGAGAAATTGTACTATCCACGTGGAGGAGGATGCTCAAGTGGGACTCCGATTCCTACATGGTGGCATCATGTAGACATAGAGTATGTATTAGTACGTTTGAATATTCTAAGTATGTAGGATGCAATGCAACAAGAGATAAGTAATATAATCGAAATGCATAAGCATAGGCGATGTAATAATATGGCATGCATGAAGAGGCTTATAATAAACTATGCTTATATAGAACATATTACATGTGCAAGGAGTGACCATTATTAGTGCATATCCAAGGCCTACCACCCCCTTGGAGAGACAAATGAGGCACAAACCTCTCAATTAGTTAATGATGTACAAACCCCCCAACATGGTTGATGAGGTACAAACCCTCCAACATGGTTATCAAGGTACAAACCCCTCCATGTCGTTGCATAGGACTACCACCACAGAGCGAGGCAATCGAGGTATGAACCCCTCAACAAGGTTACCCAGGCCTACAACCCCTGAGTGAGGCTTGGTTAATTCCCAACACTATAGAGATAATATCATATACATACATTCCTTTCATCATCATAAAGTCATTCAACTTATAAGACATGCATTAGACCTTCAATTCCTCAAGAAATCATAACCTGGACATTTTATCGAACACTTGGTGGAGATGTAGTGCTAGTGTAAAACCATGCATTTCAAGAGTAGAATCATGCTAGAAAATCAAATGTAAAATGATCTGTTAATTTGAAAAAGTGACTTTTGATTTTCGAAAATCTGATTTAATACTTAATTAATTCAAGTATAAACCAAATTCACGAAAATTTAAAGAGTCGCCACCTAATTTTAAGGATAATTAGGAAACCAATAAAATATTGAAAAAGACCTAAGAGAAAAATCTTTCTAAATACCAAAGAAAGGCTTCGAGTTCTATTGCAATTTTTTGAGAAGAAATTTATAACTCAAAATGGCCGCTAACTTGTGGTTGACCGATGATTAGGAAGTTGACTAATTTTGACTGAATTTTAAAAGTGTTGACTAAATTCGAAAGGATTGATTAAATTTATAAAATATTGACTAAATTTGAAAGAATTGACTAGATTTGAAAAATTGACTATCTTTGCAAACTTGATTTAGGCTGCAAAAGTTGACTAGACTGTCTTAAAAATTGAATAAATTTAAAAATTGATTAGGTTTGAAAAATTGACTAAGTTTACAAAATTGACTAAGTTTTAAGAGGTGGACTAAATTGGAAAAAGGTAGACTAAATGTAACAAATTGACTAAATTTCTCAAAGTTTACTAAGTTTGAAATCAGACTAATTTTGAAAGGAAATTGACTAAACTTTACTCATATTTGAAAGAGTTTTTACTAAAGTCTAATTTTGTAGAAATAATTCTAATGCTAAAGCAAAAATCATTAAGGTGAAAATTAACATAAATGGTAGACATATTGGGGAAATTAATTAGATTAGCAAAGCAAAACAAATAGAATGTTAGTGTTAGAACAAATATGAAACATAATAATAAAACAAAATCAAATACATTAAAAGAAATCTAAATCATTTGGGCTCAGCAGACCCAAATGCACCTGTCCTAGCTTCTAGATAAAATTGGGCCCGCATAGCCCATTTTCTCTTCTTATTGCTGCTGCCTCTAAGTTGGGCCTTTGACCCATTTTGCTAACTGTATACACTGAGTATAGGCGCTTCAAGAGGCTTTTTAGACTATGTAAAGCAAAGCATGGTTCATCTCGTAATTTAGACATTGTAGCTCCAACGACCTACTCATATGTATTTCCTTTTAGCTTATTATTACTATCTACTTTCTTGAAAGCATGTTTAATGTGGAAACCCCTTATAATGTTTATAGGAAGTACATGGTTAGGTTCTCCCGAGCCTTGTCAGCAGCGGGTGCCAATCCGCCTTAATGGGACTTTGGACATGACAAAAGTGGTATCAGATATGGTCATGCTAGGAACTCTACAAAGCCATGTCTATGTAGAATCTTGTTTATGGATGTGTTGTGCACCACATTTATAAGTAGGAGGCTACATGATATTTAGGAGTTGTCACTTTATTTTAATTCTTTAGATTATGCCATAGAGCCAAGTGTTGTAGGTGGATCATGTGTAACCTCTAAATGGTTTTGTACAACAATTATGCTAGAAACAAGGAAAAACAAAGGCAAAGGTAAGGAAGTCGAAGTGGTAGTTGGTGTACCCAGTCAGGTGAGACAACAAAATGAGGCTCCAGATGAGTCTCTGTCACAAACATCTTAAACTTTTCCAGCTCCTGATAAACTAGGAAGTAGTGAAATTTCCCAAAACCACCTATCTATGCTACCGTACAGTATCTGAGAAATATAGTCCAACTTTTAACTCATATAGTTGCTGGCCAAAGTCAAATACAAGAAGGCCCGATTATCGGTGTAGGTAATGCGAATAGGGCAACTAGAACGAGGATACATGACTTCCTTAATTTGGACCCTCCATCCTTCACCGGGGCATATCCTAATAAAAATCCACAAGAATTCATCGATTGTATCCAATGCACTTTGGATGTTACGCATTTGAGTGGTATAAAAGTTGTTGACCTAGCAACATATAGATTGAAGCGCGTCTATATTGTGGTATAAAGCTTGGAAGTAATCTAAGGGTATAGATGCACCTCTAACTACCTGGAAGGAGTTAAAAGAGACATTTCTTGACCATCACTTGCCATTGCAGATCTGAGAGGCCCGTGCAGATCAGTTCCTGAATCTCTACCAAGGGAATATAAGCATGAGGGACTATAGCCTTTAATTGAATTCCCTAGCCTGGTATGCTCCTAATGTTGTTATTCCTGTAGCAGATAGAGTTCATCGATATATGGATAGGTTGGATTCATATCTGGTTAGAGACTATACCATTGCTGCTTCTAATAAAGACATAGGTATAGTGAGGATGCAAGCTTTTGCAAAAAAATTGGAGGATCAGAGGCAAAGAAGAAGGAAATAAGAGTTAGAAAGGGGGTCGTCCAAGAGGGCCAGATCTACGGGGAAATTTACACCATCCCAAGGTGAGCTTAGGCCTCAATTTTCTAATAAACCTCCTAGGATATAATCCTCTTACTCTGCAACTAGTGCTCCACCATAACTTCAAGTGTCTAAAAATAACCAGTTTGGCCAAAGAAGTAAAGGCCAAGGTGCACAGGCAACAGGACATTTGGCAAGCCAACAAATGCCTCCTAGGCCGCCATTTAAACAACGTGGCACGAGTCATTTAGGTATATGTCACATTGGGACACATTCTTGTTATTAGTGTGGTGTTCCAAGGCATATGATGAGAGATTTCCCCCAGAGACGCATGGCTGATATAGCACAAACTACTGGGTTAGCTATTGCATCATAATGATTAGTGCCTCTATTAGGTAGGGGTCAGTAAATTCCTATAGGTTGTAGGAGAGGTGTTAGAGGGGCAGCTAGCTCTAGTGGAGTTTGAAATCCCACTTATGCTATGGGAATCAACAAAATTTAGAAGCTTCACCCGATGTGGTCGCAGGTACATTGTTCATCTTTTCACATAGTGTATATGCATTAACTGACACTGGTTGTAAACTATCGTACAACATTTCAGTAGTTTCTAGGGAGATTAAGAGAACACCTAAATTATTAAACAAATCATTTGAAGTGTCTATACCAACCGGTGAATCTATTATAGCTAGAAGGTCCCATTATAACTGTGTAGTAACTGGTTGTGACCTTGACATATTGGCTTATATTATTGAGCTAGAAATGGTGGAATTTGATATTATAATAGGTATGGATTGGTTGGCTTCTTGCTATGCTACCGTGGATTGCCGAACTAAGAGAGTATACTTTCACTTTCCAAATGAGGTAGTTCTCTAATGGGAAGGCAATGTTATTGTGCCAAAGGGGAAGTTTATATCTTATTTTAGGGAAAGAAGGATTATATCTAAGGGATGGATATGTCATCTAGTTATAGTGAGAGATGTGGGTGTGGAATAACCAACTATTCAATCTGTCCCAATAGTGAATGAATTTGTTGATGCATTTCCTGAAGAGCTTTTTATAACGAGAAGTAGATTTTGGTATTGACTTACTTCCAACAACTCAACCTATTTCTATCCCCCATATAGAATAGCTCCAATAGAATTACATGAATTAAAGGATCATTTAAAAGGCTTATTGGAGAAGGATTTTATAAGGCCTAGTGTGTCCCCTTGGGGGTGCACTGCTGTTATTTGTACGTAAAAAGGATGGCACCTTGAGAATGTGTATCACCTACCGATAATTGAACAGGGTGACAATTAAGAACAAATATCCCCTCCTCAAGATTGATGATTTATTTGACCATCTACAGGATAACAAATACTTTTCAAAAATTGACTTGAGATCAGGTTATCAGCAAGTGAGGGTAAGAAGAAATATATACCCAAGACAACTTTCAGGATACGCTATGGTCATTTTGAGTTTCTTGTTATGTCATTTGGGCTGACTAATGCACTAACAATTTTTATAGATTTGGTGAATAGGGTGTTCAAGTCATTCTCGAATTTATTTGTGATAGTATTTGTAGATGATATTTTGGTATGTTAAAGATCAAAAGAGGACCATAAAACTCACTTACGGCAGGTATTACAAGTTCTTCGTGATCGGCAATTGTACACCAAGTTTTTCAAATGTGAATTTTAATTAAAATTAGTGGTATTCTTGGGTCATATTGTATCTGATGAAGGAATAAAGGGTTGACTTAGAAAAGATAGAGGCCGTGAAAGATTGACCAAGGCTAAGGACACCCATAGAAGTTCAAAGCTTTCTAGGGTTTATAGGTTATTATAGAAGGTTTGTTGAATGTTTTTCTTCTATATTTGCACCCTAACAAAGTTGACACATAAGGCAACCAAGTTCTAATTTAATGATGCATGTGAAAGAAGCTTCTAAGTGTTGTAAAGCAGTCTAACTTCTGCACCCATGCTAGTGCTTCCAGAAGGCATAAAGGGGTATGTAGTGTATTGTGATACTTCAAGAGTTGCATAGGGTGTGTACTGACACAACATGGTAGAGTAATTGCTTATGCCTCGAGACAAGTACGACCGCATGAGAAAAATACCCAACATATGATCTTGAGCTAGCGGCTGTTGTATTTGGTTTGAAAATATGGCAACACTCTTTGTATGGGGTTCACGTTAACATATATACTGATCATAAGAGTTTGCATTACATCTTTCTACATTTAAGACAACAGAGATGGCTAGAGCTAATAAAGGATTACGACGTTGATCTACTATACCATCTAATGAAAGAAAATGTGGTAGCCAATGCTTTGAGTCATAATGCAATCATGAATATTAGTAATCAGACTGTGGTAACCAAGGAGTAGCTAAAGATCTACGAAAACATGACAGTTTGGGAGTTCGCCTTCTTGAAACTCCAAATGAAAGGGGTTGTTGTGCATAATGCTGTAGAGTCTTCATTATAATAGAGGTGAATGAAAAGCAGTTCAAGGATCCAATTCTGCGATGACTTAAGGGAAAGGTGAGTCAGGGTACGATGAAGGGCTTTGAACTTATACAAAATGGAGTACTTTATTTCTAAAATATATTATGGGTGCCTGATATTCATGGACTAAGAAGGAGGATAATGGAAGAATCTCATCATTGAAGATATGTTATCCATCCTAGATCAACTAAGATGTATCATGACCTAAAGGGAATCTTTTAGTGGGGAAGCATAGAAAAGGACCTTGCAGAATTTGTGGCTCAATGTTTGAATCAACAACAAGTTAAAGTATCACACCTATAGCCGGGAGGTTATATGCAATGTATAGAGCTACCAACTTGGAAGTGGGATATGATCAATATGGATTTTTTTACTGGGTTGCCTCGCTCATTTCAAAAGTTTGATTCCATATGGGTAATAGTTGATAGACTCACAAAGTTAGCATACTTGTTGCTAGTTAAGAGTGATTATACAACTGAAGAGTCTGCAAAGTTATAACTCAAAGAAATATTTAGGCTATATGGGTTCCTAATCTCCATTTTTTCTAATCGAGCAGCTCAATTCACTATATAGTTTTGGAAGCCCTTCCAAAGGAGTTTAGGAACACAAGTGAATATGAGTAGAACATTCTATCCTCAAACAGACGGTCAAGTAGAACACACCATTCAAACACTTGAAGATATTTTCCGAGCTTATGTATTGGACTCTAAGGGTAGTTAGGTGGACCATTTTCCACTTTTTGAATTTGCCTATAATAATAGTTACCATTCAAGCATCAAGATGACACCTTATGAAGGTTTGTAGGGAAGGAAATGTAGGTCGCCAATCGGATGGTTTAAAGTGGGTGAAATCACCTTGCTTGGGCCAGACCTAGTCCAACAAGCCATGGAAAAAGTCAAGGTAATTCAATAGTAGCTACAAACGGCCCAATGTTATCACAAATTATATGCGGATGCTAGGAGAAGAGGACTAGAATTCTCTGTAAGAGATTAGGTATTCTTAAAGGTATGACAATGAAAAGTGTTATGAGATTTAATAATAAGGGAGAACTGAGCCCATGTTACATAGGGACATATAAGATTATTAAAATGGTTTGATAGGTTGAGTACAAATTAGAGCTACCCAAGAGCTTTCAATGGTTCATCCAGTGTTCTATGTCTCAATGATCTGAAAATGCATAGGTGGCCCATCCTGTATCACTCCTATTGAAGATGTGCAGCTTACAAAAGATCTCACCTATGATAATATACCTATTGCTATTCTAGATAGTCAAGTTAAGAAGCTAAGAAATAAAGAAATTGCTTCAGTAAAGGTACTTTGGAGGAATTAACAGGCAGAAGAGATAACGTGGGAGGCAGAGGAAATGATGAGATTTAAGTACCTTTATTTATTTGAAGCTAAAGAGGAATTCGAAGATACATAATTGGGGTATTACTAGGTACGTGTGCTTGAATACTTTTTATATTGTTAAAATTTATTTAAATGAAAGGTTGCACTTGTTTAAGCTATCCAATTATGCCAAAATTCGAGTACGAATGTTCCTAAGGGGGAGGATGTAACACCCCACATCTAACATATAGTAGTCCTATGCATATGGAACATGATATGATTTGGTAGAAGGAGCACCAACTTTAAAAGTGCCTAACTTTTATGTATAACGCTTAAGATGAGTGAGTGTACATAAGTTTTAAGTCAAATTAAGGAGATCACCTCCTTAAATGAAGTGAAAGAAGTGAGGTACTTATAGGAATTAGGAAGCTAGTAGGCGAATCATCTGGGGGTAGATGGAGACAAGGCCTAACACCGAATCAGTCCAAATCTGATCATGAATAAATTCTAAGTTAAGGGTGTCATTTTGGCCCATAGTTTAGCATCATTAAGGGACAATATTTGTAGCATAAGATGAGTAGAAATTGGGCCCAAACACATTCACAACCCACTTGACAATTTGGACCCAAACTAGATGAATGAAAAAGAGAAAAATGGGGAGCCAAGGCCCGTTGAATTGTAGCCCATTAAGGACCAAGTTAAAGGCCAAAAAGCTGCATCACCACCTTCTGAAATGTTACTTAAATTAGAGGAGAATGTGGTCCAAGAGTGTCCCTTTAAAAGGGGTTAAAAACCATCAATTTCAAGTCATTTTAACATAGACCAAAAATAAGATTTTTCAAAGTTTTTCTCCTTGCTCTCTCTTGCCTTTACAAAGCATCCATAACAAACCTTTAGGGATCTTTGAGAAGCCCTACTCCTTGGAGTTTAATCTAAGTAAGATACCTATGTATTTGGTGCAATTTATTCATGAAAAACAAGAGAAGTAGCTAGTTGTGCTCGTGCGAAATATTGGACAACATATGTTCCAAGAGTTGTTTCTCACTTTCTTTATTTATTTTGAGACTTTTCACTTCTTTATTGGCTTTATTATGAAGGGAGTTTGATGTTTTTAACAAGGTTTAGTTCAATAATGATGTAACAAGGTTGCTGCACCCTTTTTATTTTCCTAAAAAATGAGTTCTTGTATGCTATCTTAATTGTGCTCCTAGTAGGAACTTATGGGCTGGTAACTGGAAATTGTTGTCTCACATTCTCCATCTACTTTCGGGCTATTTTTAGAATATTGTTACGTATAAATATGTAGGGGATAGTTTGTTTGACGTTGGAACATGTTAAGGATTGTTGACGTTGAAATGTAGCGAAAGGACGTCATGTTATGCTGCCTACTTGTGTATTATGTAGAGTTGTTATGTGTTGTATTTTGTGAGCTATTGTAAGCCTATTATGGGACTAAAATAAGCTGGATATGACATTTATATGAGAATATGCATTAGAAAAAATATGGTTACAAGTGGAAAGGTTGAAAGAATACTCTTGGGTTGATAATTACAATCTTGCTGCTCGTATGTTATTTTTTTTATGAGATTGGACTGCCAAGATGTGTTTATTGGCTGTCAATACTAGTTTTATCACCTACTCTATTGTAAATAAGTATTTGGACGGAAAGTAGGATACTCGGAGGTAATAACGAGGTCGTACATCGAGGTATATAAGGCTACTCAATTTTGTATTATTTAGCATGAAATCTAGTCCCTTCCTTGGCACATAGAGTTACCTACAAACTCCAACATAATTAGTAACTATATCTTTACTTTTCAACGTATTCATATATTCCCATACGTAGCCATTGTCGAATCTTGATACATGCTTTGAATACCAGATACATGAGTTTCTTTTTGCTAAATTAATTTCATGTGTTATTTCATCTCTTACGCATTTCATTATTTTTGTAAGATACTCTTTTCATTGTGGTATTGCCTTGTATTATTATTTACATGTCACATATTATATTTATGGTCCTATGGCTCAAATGTTATGACCACCAAAAGAATCATCTCAAAAGTAGATAAAAGATAAAGTGAAGTTTCGTATTGGTGGGTGGTATTCCACAGGTGGAAGAGTCACCTAGCCTGGGCTAATCCCACATTACGGGGTTATCCCAACAGTGAAAGTAAAGCCTAGCATGGGTCGATCCCGATATTGATTTACCACTGATCAGCTGGTCATTTATATTATGTTCTAGGCACAGATTATAAAGTAAAGAAAGGTAAAGTAATAAAAATGACATAATGTACATAATTCCACAATATGACTAAAAGATGGTCTCTTATCCTTACACCAACGCATGATTTCAATTGAGTTATTATTTCATATATAGTACTTCTTGCGTTACATATACAACATATTATCTCGTACTGACATCCCTTATGGATGACCTGCACTTTATGCTATAGGTACAAGAGCTAATAGATCTCCTAGAAGTAGTACATGATATCTAGTTGCTATTACTTAGCTCTAGGTTGCTTAGGGGCTTTTTATGTCAAGAGCTTATATTTTTGTATTATATAATAGTTGGTCATGAGAAGGGGCCTATCTCGATCCTTATCATATAGTGTTTCTTATCTAGAGGCTTTGTAGGCTATGTAGAGTAAAATATGGTCATATCTCACACTTTCAACACTGTGGCTCCAATGGCCTAGTCATATGTATTCCTTTTAGCTTATTATTACTGCCTACTTTCTTGAAAGAATTTTGAATGTGGAACCCCTTATAATGTTCATAGGAAGTGCATGGTTAAGTTCTCCTGATCCTTGTGGGCAATGGGTGCCAGTTTGCCTTAATGAGACTTTGTGCATCACAATAATGTCCTATCTCTAATTCATTCAAAACTTTTAATTCCCAAATTTCTCTCAAGGGTTCAAAATATTTCTCTCTCTAAATCAAGGGTTTCATTGAAGCTAAAGCTTGAAGGTTGATTAAAGATTTCCAAATTTTCCTTTTCAATCCTAAGGTTTCTACTTGAGGTATGTAGAACTTCATTCATATATTAGTTTCATCCTTGAAACTCAATCCAAGACCTTTTTATCAAAATTTATAATGATTTCATATGGGCTTCTAAAATATGATTTCTAATGTATGGATTATGATTTCAATATAATGATTATGACTGATTTTTCATGGTTGTGGTGAATTTCATGATGCATATGATTTTCAAGCAACAGTATGTGATTTCAATGTATGCATGATTATAGCTTAATGACATGATATTGGTTCCTTTGTTAATGATCCTATTAGGTTTTAATTACGTATTTTCTCTATGATTCCTACTCAATTGCATGGTTTTGACTCAATGTCCATGAACCTACACTTATCCCTAGCCTCCTGTGCTAAAACTATTAATTTTCATGTCTATGATCTCAAGCATGAAGAACATATTTTAAATGATAATGATGATGATATTACGACAATGACGATTTTACAAAATTTATGATGATGCTATGAAAAAAAAGGTGATGACAATCCTAAATTTTATGGTGATGTTACAGTGAGAATGTTTACCCACACTATTGTGAAAGTAATGTAGATGGACTATTCTTATGACATGATATTTTATGAAAAACTATGATGATTATGGAAGCTATGAAAGTATGATTTTTATGAAGTATGAACTATGTTGAAAGCTATGTATATGCATGGTTTACATATTCCTTGGCATAAGACTTAGCACCTAGTGGATTTATGTGTGGGGAACTATCCCTAAGGGTCCTTAAACAAATTCTCAAGTCCAATAACTATGTGCCACCAAAGGAATGATGTTCATGTTTATGCCTTAAAGATATGCTATTTGATACAGTTAGCTTATATGATGGTTCTCATCATGCTAGCATAGAACCTTAAGGGTAGGCTCAAATGATGATTCTCATCATGTTAGGATAGAGCCTATAGGGTGAGGATCGAGTTTACCATGGCTAAGTAGACTTTTCTTAGCTTGATGTAGAGTGAACATCAAGATTCCATGTAATAGTTTGCATAGTCTTATGTATTGGCTATTATCTTATTCCCACATATGTATGATAAGGTTTAGAATGGATTTATGATGCTTCTTCACATGATTTTCAAATTGAATGCTTATACATATTGTGTCCTTATCTGATTTATTATGATTATTCATATTGATATTATTATGATGTCCTTTGATTCATGAAATACCTATATACTTAGAACATTTTATGTACTCACACATACTTCTTTACCTATATGATCTAACCATGTAGGGTTGGATGATGAGGAGACTATCCTATTTTGTGGCTCACATTCAGATTTTGAGTTTGAAGCCTTATTGGTGAGTTCCCATGCTTCGGGAACAAGCCCTATGATGTTTTCATTTGTGTTTAGACTTTATCACTTTTATTCTTTTATTGAATATCTTAAGAATGAGCTAGTGAGTTATGTGCTAGTCTCTGCCAAGATCTATGATGTAGAGGTGTGAGTTGGATCTTAATGGGTTGATGTATACTCCTATTTGGGAATAAGGAAACTCTTACATTTTATGTACTTCTGCTTGCTTATTCTCTTGTATGCTTATTCTGTGTGATGAATGATTATGATATAAAAACAAGGTTCGGATGGGATGCTTTCAAGCGTCACCTTCGCCGTGCTACTACTAGGGCTTATGTTTTGGTTAACATGAATAGAAGTCCACATTTCAGCCAACTATCTCTATAGCAATTAAGGAAGAACAAATGAAGCAGACACTTCAATCAAAAATTGAGTTTGGATCTGTCTAAGTCAAAAAGAAAGATGAGTTGGCTATTTCATCATCACAATATAGTTAAATATAAACTTTTATTTAATGATTTTAGTTATGGCTTTTGGATCATCATGATATAAAGTTGTACATATAGAAGCTAAGGTATCTCGTGAAACACTTAGAAAAATAATATTAATTTGTTATTTCGTTAGAGCATTGACGAATAGAAAGACAACTACTAAATTAGTTTATATGGATTTCTTTTTCTTCATACATATTTGTATACAGATTGTCATTGCCAATCAGTATAGCATGTAAAAAATTCTCTTATCAGTTTCTTTGATTCTTAACATAATATCATAGCAGTAAAGTTAGGTGTCCTGTTTCAATATCATCATTTCCCTAATGCACAATAATTTCTAGCAAGATGATTCATGAATATACTCTTGCTCTTTTTTTTTTTTTGGTACTAGGGGATATTCTGTTTCATTACTTAATTTTTAAGGGTCCTAGCCACTGTTGTGTACTATAAAATAGCTATGTTGGGCCACATCCCGGACCGAGGATAGAAAAGCATTAGAGTTCATTTTTCTAAAATAACTAATTCCTCCTAGGATGTCTGCTTCCACTTGTTTTTTAATTATACAATACATAGGCAATTTTCCCAATCAAAATTTCACACTCGTATTTTAATTTAGATAACCCTATAATTACCATGTCTCAATCAATCACTATTTGATTCAAAGATGTATACACCCAAACCAACTCCCCAGTACACCCCAATAATATAAATAACAAAAGCAAGGTTCAATACTCTTAACTACAGGTTAGGAATTCATTTGCCTTAGCCAAAACTTATGATCACTTTATTGTCAATGCGTTTTCCTTTTGAGTATACTCTAAAGCACCACCATCTGGTCAAATAATGATTCACAATAAAATTTTAAAGCTAAAGACACCAAAATCATGGAATTTTGAGGGGAGCGGGGGGGGGGGGGAGGATAAAATAATCTAAAAATTCAATGCCAAAAATGAGATCAGAATCTAAAATTTATATAAAAATTTTCCTTATGATTATTGAAATTAATGGCGAAAACTATTTAAAAGTGGAGTTAAAATAAGCCCACAACACCATTTTGGTAAAAATTAGAATTCATAAAAAAACTCCAAATTTCTCCAACTGAAAACACAAAATTTAATGTTAAAATCATGAAATAATAGTTAAATCATAACAATGATACATATTAAAAATAACCTACCCACTGAAATCCCCGAGAAAATTCACTTGAAAATTACCTAAACTAAGCTCCGAAAGTCTAAAAATAGAAAATATAAACTAAACTCATTTTTAGAAAGTTATTGTTTCAGAAATTTTTACTCATTGCAATCGTGTCTACTATTCACCGTGGTCAAGCATCATATATCATCAATACACAAAACACAAAAATCACTAAATGGATTCTCACAATTTATTTGAAATCACATACACACTAACCATATATGCTATCCTACTAAATTTGATATTTTCGATTCAATGGAATCATTAGAAATCAAACTTGATGTCTCCTTGACCTAGAACATGATAAGTTGCAACTAAACTACTTAAGACACTAAAGATATCAAAATTCTATCGAAGCACCTAAAAATTATGCTAAAACTCATTCTAGTGTTAAAATCATTTCCCGAACCAATGGATCCATTAGGAATTCAATCCGAGCAAACAAATTCAAAATATTGACCAAAATCAAATATAAGTCATACTTTAATTTAATTTCATGCGTCAAACCTTGAATCCACATAACAACTCCAAATTTGATTCTGGCATCTCTCATAGACCAATTTCTATATTTCAAAACTAATGGAATTAATAAAATTTTATTCTAAGACTCGAATCTCCATATGACTCCATAACTCAAAATTAAGCAACTTGAGCTTTCAAAACTCAACCCATTAGCAAAAACACCACCTTTCACAAAATTTTAAATTAAAAAAATAACTTTCAAAATCAATCAAATAGAACTCAAGGATAGTATCGAGATGAGTACAACGATAACTTTATCAAAATGCCAACAACGACCTTCAATGTTATTACATTAGGGAACCTCAAACACCAAGCTAAGTTCAAAGTATTTCTATTTGCTAATTAAGTTTTTGCATAAGTTCTAAAAGGGTCGACTTCAAATGACCATATCTATCAGTATGTAATAACTTCAAATGACCATATCCTTCCATGAGTCTTCTTTACATTAACAATAAGTTTTCATCTAGTGAAGTTCGACGTAATAAGTTATGATTATTTTACTATAGCTTATGACTGGATAATTTGGTGACCTCACCGGTCAATTTGACTTGCATCACTGAATGAGACAAAAAACCTTCATGAATAGTCAATTCTAGCAAATTAAATCTCTAATTCAATGATTCACCTTATTATTCAATGACAAAACTTCTAGATCACAATTTAGTAGATGAAGTTTGTTGAAAGATCATTTTCTTTGATTTTTATGGTTGTTATTATATTTTCAGAAAAGTATTCTTCACCTTTTACCCTCAATTAACTTCCCCAAGTCTATCTTATAGCCTAATAATCTCCCAATTCATGCCTAACCCTCATATTAAAAAACAAAATCAAATTTCAGTTCTGTTAGGAAAGAAGCTAAGGTTCTTCACTTTCAATCCTCAATCCAGGGTCTAAAGTTTGTATTTTTCTTTCAGGTATATAAGCTACTCATAGTATTGGACTAAGTTCATCCTCATGTCCTATATCTAAATTCGTGAGTATGAACTATTCTAGGTTTTAATACAAGGTTTCTTGAGTTTTAAAATTGATCATGGTTCTTTTCATTGAATTCTAAATATTTCATTGGGCTCACGTTTTCTAATGATTCAAGTTCTTGAATCCCTGGTCATGCTTATTTTTAAATGAACTCTAGTTGAGTTGACTTGAAGGTTTTAATTCTATATATATCATTTATTATTTTAAGTAAAAATAAAAGTATTTCCAAGCAATTTGATGAAAGAAGAGCTTCAAAAGAGTTTGAGTACTTCAAATGCATAACTGTACTTAAAATGGAGAGAGTTTTTTTTTTTTTAAAAGCACAATGAACTTGAGAAAGAGCATTTAGTAAGTTAAACAAGAGCTCGTTTATACTCTAAATGAGTGATTTGAGTAATAACTCAACATAAAAATAGTATGAACGTTATTGCACGTTTTGAGTATTTCCAAGCAATTTGGTGAAAGAAGAGCTTCAAAAGAGTTTGAGTACTTCAAATGCATAATTGTACTTAAAATGGAGATAGTTTTTTTTTTTTTTAAAAAAAACATAATGAACTTGAAAAAGAACATTTAGTAAGTTAAAGAAGAGCTCGCTTATAATCTAAATGAGTGATTTGAGTAATAACTCAACATAAAAGTAGTATGAACGTTATTGCACGTTTTGAGGATAATACTAAGTACTGATTTGGGTATGAGTTAAGATAATTCTAGCTGATCTGATGTCTAAGTACAACACAGTTAACGCCTAAAACCTGGGATTTTGTGTGTTTTGTTAGATTTATGCTTTGAATATATTTCCTTATCTGATTAGGATTCCTTTGTAGTATCTGATTAGGATTCCTTTATGGTATCTGATTAGGTT
>JAABOM020063452.1:0-43017 GCA_011800125.2 Solanum clarkiae | reverse complement strand
CCAATGGTTCAACACCACATACCTTAGCTTTGGAGAACCCTTGAAAGAGATTGAAGATGGAGACTTGAAGCTTGAATCAGATCCTTGATGAAATCCTTAAGATTGGTCTTGAGTTTAGGACTTGAATTTAGGGTGAAATATAACTCTAAATGTTTGAGAGGATATTGGAGAATGTTAAGGATGATATGAGGGAGAAATGAGGCTAAGTATATGTATTTTCAAGTGTGGGAACCCTTAGGCACAAGACTTACAAGTCTTAGACCGAAAAAATTAAAACATGCATAAATCCTTCACCCGAATTCGGAATGAGGTGAAACTAAGTGTGTTGGAAAGCTAATTCAAAGGGATTTATGTTGATAGGTCTTGGGACATCTAGTTATTTGTGTGATAAGAGATATACACCTTCAAATTTGACCCTCCTTAATCGCATTTTTTTTTACAATTTTCAGATTTTAATACGGTTGCTCTAAAATTCGTGTTAGATCCATATCCCACTCAATTTGACCCACTGAACAAGAATATGAAGTCAAATTTTTGAAATAATGAACAGAATTTTAGATATATCAATTTTTGGGCACTTTTTGGGGTCATTACAATATCTCCCCCTTGGGAACATTCGTCCCCAATGTAAAAGAGGCGTACAAGATAAGAGTAATCATCAACAAATCAGCCCCAACAAGAATGCAACATTACATTAAAAGCACTATTTTCAAAATCTCAATATAAGTGTAAAATAATCATAAACATGCCAACTTAAACATGAATGCTCATGAATGACATAGGGGCTGAAACATAGGACTTGAAATCATAGAAAGGACTTGGCATGTCATCATAACCTTGAATAGAGTGAAAAAGATATGGATATTGCTTCTCAATGCCCACTCCAGCTTCCCGAGAGACACATACGAATAGACGACTCTTCCACAGGGCCTTAATGAACACCACATCCCCATTAATCAACCTCTCCACTCATCCATCCAACACCTCTACCAAGACCTCCTTCTAAGCCAACTTATCCTCCACCTCACCCACAACTTCAAAGTGTTCTATAACACTAGAGTCACCAATACATCCCATCCACCTAGAAGCATGAAGAACCGGGCGAACTATATCAACATCCATAGGCAAATCCCCAAATTATGCAACCTTACCAACCTCCCTCTACACTCTATAAGGAATCATAATCCTCAACTCAAGTGTCAACTTTAAATTTACCTAACCCACGTGGTACCATAGCCACCATCTCCCCCTTGGGAGACAACCTCAACTCTATCATTCTCTCACCCAAAACTTCTAACTCTAATAAGGCGAAAATCAAGGCCTTGCCTAATCTAGTCCTTTTAACCCAACAAGATTTGGAACCATAAGAAACACTATACTACCATTCTCAACTTCTTCAACCTAACAACCTATCTAGCCGACCGAAGGACTCTACTAAGCATCTCCTTACCACCATTATCCGCACACACTAGGCTACCTAGAGCACCAACCACAACACTAACCTTACTGGAAAAACCAATGTACACTCATAGCATAATCCCTAAGGAGTTATAACAACCTTCTTGTTATCCTCAACTCACCCCTATCATATTTACCAATCCCCTTATCATCCAAGACTTGCAACACTACCCCTAAATAATTCACAAGCTCTAAACAAATAAATACCTCATCACTAAAGGCTACCACAAACATATCAAGGTAGGGTTTTAAGACTCTGTTCTTGAAACCCATATACACAACCGATGCATAAGCCAACCAAACTACTCCACTAATATTCAAAATGCTCACTTCTAGTCTGAAAAGGACACTTAGGGATATCACCTACCCTCACCCTCACTTGGGGACAAAACTCGAACCAAAGATCAATCTTAGAGAAGTGACTAACCCATCATAATTGACTAAATAGATCGACCATCCTTACCCATCATATCACAACCTTATGGGTTCTACACTCATTAGAAACATGCTATGCAAGTAGCCCAAACTACCCCAAGGCCCTTAACACAGCAAGCTATCTCGTCATCCCACAAGAATACTTATAGTATGCATGTACATATTTTGAAAGATGCAATAGTAATTTTCCAAATCGTTTCAACGCACAATTGGGCTTAAAAGTCAAACACCGTTTATAATAATTCATACTTAGGTTCAAATGCCAAAATCATAATTTCATAGTTATAATACTCATGTATAGGAATAGCCCATACATATACAAAATGGTACAAGCACCCAAAATGCTTTAAGAGCTAAAATCAAGACATATATGTAATCACAAGATTGTCATAACCAACCTTTTATTAAAATCATACCATAAAACGAAACTGGGCTTACCCGTAACATAATTTTTCAAATAATCCGTGTACATGAATGTATATGCTATGAATGATGAGGAAATGACATGGGTAATTAAGGCTCCATTCGAAAATCAATATTTACAATATGAAGTTGAAGTGAAAACATAATTAATTCCATATTTAAATTCATAGTGTAATCTTTCATGCATAAATAATTTCAAAAGGGCAACATGTATACCTATAACATCATAAACCCAAAGTAAATCCTTATATAACAGTTTAAATCACATTAAAATCATAGAATAAATACTACCCATGCATCAATAAAATTTTAGGAATCATAATATTCAAATCCCAAATTAAAATAAGTAAAATCCATGTAGATTTTCTTGAAAATAATTTTGGGTCACCTTGACTGGAAGGGATCAAGGATCAACCCACATACACATGAATCCTACTAGCATCAAGGAATAACACAAGAAATAGCAACTCCCTAACCTATCAAATAACACTACTCAAAGTGTCGGTCACAACATGGCCTTACCTAGGGTCAACTAAGTCATAGGAGTAACAATAGAAGAGAACCTACTCACAATCTCAAGTAATAGCCCACTAAACCCGAGAGGCTCCTAGTATCCGATGAAGTCAAAGGTCTAGACTAATCTCTAATCACCTTTGTCTTACTAATGTCCACCTTAATACTATCATTCGGCACCACACTACCTAGGAAGGCAACCTCTTACCACCAAAATTCTTATCTCTCTTACTAGCATCCAACCTTCTTCCTTAAACTTGTAGTACTACCCTCAAATGACTCATATGTACTACCTCCTTAGGGAACGAACCACTTTTTCATCACCAAAACCACCATAAGCCTATTAGAGTAGGGACTAAAGATCTTGTTCATGGGGCTTATAGGCATAACCGACGTACTAGTCAAACCAAAGGACACTACCCCAAAATTCAAAATATCGGAAAGGATATTCAAAGCCTCATCTACCACCAATAACAATTCTATAGACAAAACAACTTAAGTTCAATGCTTCCAATTCTCACAAGATGACAAATGCAACCCCTTAGAGACCAATTGTACCTTAGAGCATGAAATGGACCTACCTCCCTTGCTACCATTTAACAACCTCCCACTCAAAGATGGGCTCATTAGAGAATTGGGGCTGCCTCTATGGGTTCTACCACTAAGGAGATACACATATGTGCAACTATTCCATCCCAAGTACAATATCAAAATCCACCACATCAAGTCCAACAAGCCACAAAGCAAGACCTAATGCAATACAAACCCGGATCAATACCTATGAATTTTCTACCAACAATATACCCAACCAAGAGAATAGATACCAAAGATCCACACAACCACTTGAGCACACAAGAAGCCCCACCATCAACTAAAAGAATAGAGAAGGAATAGTGAAACTCGAATCCATCTAAATCAAAACCTTCTACTTAGTTTCGTTCTCCTTCCTCCTTGAAGAGGCATGATCAACTAAAAGAACAAAGAATATTTGTTAGAGGGGAAAATACTATCTGTCTTCTAAAGCACGACATAGACCATGATGAAGGAAAACATATCCTAAAATGTCGCATAGCCTTCTACTCATAGTTGTGGTGCACAACACAACCATGAATAAGACTCTAATCGACGGTGTGTGTTGGGCTTCGAGGATCTATCAACCTAGTGTTCTGATACCATCTTTGTCACGACCCAAGCCTAGAACCTAGATGTGACCGGCAAATGGGGAACCTGAAGGACCTCCAAATAATCCTCATAGCATATCATTACACATCCTTGGTCGCGGAAGCAATGTAACACAATGTAAGAAACATAAACATGGGAAATGGGACTAAGGGAAAGAGAGTGAGTGACTTATATTTAAATAGCTTAGATATCATTAGTGAGTTAACGCTCAAGCATAATACATAACATGTCCAACAACACCTTTACTACATAGATATGAGCGAGGGCTAAGACAAGCAACCGAGGTCACCCTCATAGTTAATACATATATAAAAGAATGATAGTCCTAGAATATAGTATAAGAGAATGTCATTTTCCCCGGAATCGAGGACTCACCAAAGGCTACCTTCAACAATCCGTCTATCCACAAGAAGAATTAATAGGAGCTCCAATTCCTACATGGTAACATCATGTACGCATAGATTATGTGTTAGTATATTTGAATGTACTAAGTATGTGGGAAGTAATGTAGCAAGAGATAGGAAACATCATCGAAATGCATAATTGTAAGCAAAGGATAAACATAACATCAATATGGCATGTATGCTCAGTGCTCAAGGTAAAACATACTATAAATCATGATCAAGGAATATAAACTCAATATGAGAAGCATACTCAAACCCCTTCGTATAACCTTCATGAAATGAGCCAAATGAACTCCACTCACCTTACGGTATAACTTTTTTAGAGAGTGTTATCAATATCCCTACCGTATGATATCACCTTTTGGGTAGGAACCATGATTCATTCAATCTTACAACATAGCTTTTTCAGTAGAATGTCCACACCTTACAATATGATCTTTTCGGTGGGAGATTTTAGTCTTTCTACCTTACGACATGACCTTTTCAGTGGGATGTCCATACCTTATGATATAATCTTTTTCGTAGGCACAATTAGCTGTTCTACCTTACGACATGACCTTTTTGGTAGGGTATCTATATGTTATGATATGATTTTTTTTGGTAGGAATCATTAAACACTCTACCTACAACATGACCTTTTTAGTAGGAATTATAGAACTAGCTCATCAAACCATTACATTCAAATTATCAAGAAAGAACTACTCATTTTTCCAAGAACACAACAAACATAAGAACTCAACAACAACATGCAACACTATAGGTACTTATCCATGAAAACAACTCATATAGACATCCCTATCATTATCACAAAGTCATCAGATACCTATATTTCCTCTCCTCATTGTAAATCATATGCATGCAATCATCTCATCATCATTCCATCATTATTTCATCATCTTATAATCATCATAACACCATTTGACTTATAAGAAATGCACTGGACCTTCAATTCTTCAAGAAATCCTAGCAGACATTTTATCAAACACTTGATGGATGTGTAATGGGGGTAAAATACCGTAGAATTTAGAGATGAAATCATGCAAGAAAATCCATCGGTAAACACCTTATAACATCTTCAAGACATACATACCAAAAGCCCTCATCAAATCTTACATTAGATCTAAGATTTAGAGCTCAAAACATTGTAAAATGACGATACTTTCATGAACTCAAATCACTTTGTAGTAAATTTCTTAATGTACAAGACCCACATGTAAAATCAACTTCAAAATCATGCAATATTAGAAAAAAAGAAGCTTAGGCACCATGGGTAAAAGGACCCAATGGTTCAACACCACATACATTAGCTTTGGAGAACCCCTGAAAGAGATTGAAGAAGGAGACTTGAAGCTTGAGTGAGATCCTTGATGAAATCCTTAAGATTATTCTCCAGTTTGGGACTTGAATTTAGGGTGAAATATGACTCTAAATGTTTGAGAGGATATTGGGGAATGTTAAGGATGATATGAGGGTGAAATAAGGCTAAGCATATGTATTTTCAAGTATGGGAACCCTTAGACACAATAATTATAAGTCTTAGACTGAAAAAATTAAAACAGTCACCAAAAACAACAAGGGTGCATTGCGGAGGCGACGTGAAAACCCCACTGGATTCTACATTTTCTGCACAAATGAGTTCTGCAAAAATGGGCACAAATCTTTCATCCGAACTCGGAATAAGGTGAAACCAAGTGCGTTAGAAAGGTAATACAAAGGGATTTGATATGGAAGGTCGTAATACACCTATCTATTTGTTTTCTAAGAGATATTCCCCTTCAAAGTTGACCCTCCTAAATTGCATTTTTTTGCAATTTTCAGATTTTGATGCGGTTGCTCTAAAATTTGGGTTAGACCCATTGCCTACTCAATTTGATCCCCTGAACAAGAATATGAAGTTTAAATTTCAAAATAATAAATGGAGTTTTAGTTATATGGAAATCACACTTTCAGATACTTCCGAGACACATTTTCGGGCACTTTTTGGGGTCGTTACAGAGGTTTACCTTGGCAAGTAACTTCTCCCTTTCTTCTGGTGTAGGATTGACGTTGGGATTCTGTGTTGTAACTCACTTGATCCTACATTATGTCGGTTGAGATCTCCTTTCCACACTTATGTATTATGATCTATATGAGTTAAATGAATTGTAAGCATATTTTACTTCACACATCATTCATACATGTCATATTGTTATCATGCTATTCCTTGCTTATTATTATTATGCATTGTGATTATGATGCCTATCTTTTTTTGCATTGCATCCCACATACTTAGTACATTCAAACGTACTAACACATACTCTATACCTACATGATGTTACCATTAGGAACCGGAGCTCCTATTGATTCTTCTCGTGGCTAGACTGATTGTTCAAGTTTACCTTTGGTGAGTTCTCCATTCCGAGGACAATGACTATTCTCTTATGTTATGTATTAGACTCTTTTTCATTTATTGTATACTTATGACTATGAGGGTGAGCCGGTTGCCTTGTCTTGGCCCCCGCTAAGTATTTATGTTTAGAGGTGTTGTTGGACAAGTTATGTATTATGTATGACCTTTGACTCATCTATGTTATTTAAGTATTTAACTCTCACTCTCTCCCTTTGTCCTAATTCCCCTTGTTCATGTTTCTTATGTTGTTTTATATTGCTCTCGCGACCAAGAATGGGTAATGATATGCTATGAGGCTTGTTTGGGGTTCCTTCAGGTTCCCCATTCGCCGGTCACATCTAGGCCCTAGGATTGGGTTATGACATGTATTATCCTTTTGGTTTATCCATCCATTTGAGGATGAAATGCGGTACTTATCTTCAGGTTCGTACCAAGGCCTTTTTTGGAATGACTTCGGAAAATGAGAAGTAAATTGAGCACCTCTATCTAATATAACAAACAGCGGTACTCCATGCAACTTCACCAACTCTTAGATGTAAACCTTTTCATAATCTTCGGCATAACAAGATGTCTTTACCAGCAAAAAGTGGGTTGTTTTCGTCATTTGTCCATGGTTACCAATACCGAGTCAAATTGGTTTCTAGTCTTTGGCAACCCTGTAATGAAATCCATATATATTATTCCCATTTCCAAGTTAGTATTTTAATATTTTTAGTCAAACCACCGGATCTTTGATGTTCCATCTTTACTTGTTGGCAATTTACATATTTCATCACACACCTTGCTATGTCTCTTTTCATGCTGTTCAACCAATACACTGCTCTCAAATCTCTACACATCTTGGTTGATCTTGGGTGAATCAAATACTTGCAATTATGAGATTCATCAAGTATCATCTCCCTTAGTCCACCCACATTGGGTACACAAAATCGCCCTTGATATTGCAATATTCCATTTCCCCCTTGTGAGAAGACGTCTACCTTTCTATCAACTACCAACATTTTAATTCTATTAAAGTAGGATCCATGTCTTGCTTCTGTTTAATTTCTTCCATCAAAGACGATTCCACCCTATTAGGTAGTAACTCACCACCATCACTTAGGCTATTCAACCTTACACCCATACAGGCCAGCACGGTAAAATTCTTAACCATTTATTTATTTCCACCTTCAACATTCATCATACTACCCATAGATACTCTATTCAATGCATCAGCTACATTGTTAGCTTTGCCAAGGTGATACATCATGTCATGCCATAATCTTTCAAAAGTTCCAACCACCTCATTTGTCTTAGGTTCAGATTCCTTTGGCTAAAAACATATTGCAATCTTTTGTGGTTGGTGAATACATCATCTTGTATCCCATTGAGATAGTGTCGCCATATCTTTGGGAAAATGCCACAACCAACAACACAAGATCATGCATCAGATAGTTCTTTTCATGCACCTTCAATTGCCTTGAAGCATAGGCAATAACCTTTCAATGTTACATCAACACACAACCCAAGCATATGTTTGAGGCATTATACTAGACAACAAAACCATTCGATCCTTCGGGAAATGTCAAAACAGGAGCCGAAGTAAGATGATCATTCAATATTTGGAAAATCCGTTCACACTCATCAAACCATTGGAATTTCACCTTCTTTTGGGTCAGCTTTGTCTAGGGAGAGGCAAAGGAGGAAAACCCTTCAACAAACCTTCTATAGTATCTCGTGAAACCAAAAAATTTCTACTATCTGCGGAGATAATGGTCTAGGCTAATTCTACATAGCTTCTATCTTCTTTGATCAACTCTAATGCCATCACTTAAAATAATGTGATCAAGAAAAGCTAACTCTCTTAGCAAAAGTTCACACTTGCTAAACTTGGAAAAGAGTTGTCTATCTCTCAATGTTTGCAACATAATCCTCAAATGACCTTCATTGTCACGACACAATCCTAGGGTCTTGGACATGACATGATAAATGGGAACCCGAAGGGACCCCAAACAAACTTCTTAGCATATCAGTCACACATCCTTGATCGTGGAAGCAAAATAAACAACAACAGGAGACAATATAGAGGGAAGTGGCACTGAGGGAAATCTTAGTATTCATAAAAGCATAAAAAAGTCAAGCTCATAGAATAAATACATAATAATATCTAAGAACACTTCTAACATGGAATGGAGCGGGGGCCAGGACAATTTCCAGGCTCACCCCCTTGTTGGCCTCCCTTTGCCCTTAGATTCGCATTACCACCTTGGCCTTGTGGATGACCATCTCTACCTTTGTTTTGAGCATGAGGCCAATCAATAACTTTGTGAACTACTACACCACAACCATAGCAAGAATTAGAATTTCTCAAACATGGGCCACTATAGTTTCTACCATATCTTTGGCACTTAGGATTGGACACTCCACCACTACCACCTTGGAATTTTGGATTATCATTAGTAAATCTCTTATTAGGAGCATTGGAAGACCCTTGTCCTTAGAACTTGCGGCCTTGAGGAAACCTGCTACCCTTGGAACCTTGGAAACCACCTTCAAAATGAGCTCTCTTAGACTCACCCGTTCTTCTTTTTCTAAGCTTTTCCCCCTCTAGTTGTTCAACATATGTCATGAGACAAGACAAATCCATATCACCTACTAGCTTGGTGGTACGATACTCCTCATTGACCAAGTCGGACACTCCCGGCACAAATTTGTTCATAATTGATGTAGGTTCAACAATCAATTGTGGAGCATACTTTGAGAGCTTTTTGAACTTGAGGGGATACTACCTCACACTCATTTAATGTTAATAAACTCCATTATTTTAGCCTCCCTTAGCTCGATAAGAAAGAACCGATTGAGGGATGTGACTTTGAACTCCTCCCAAGGCATAGCATCATCATCTCTCCTCTCCAACTTCCATTGGATAAACTAAATTTGGACCACACCTTTGAGTTGGTAGGCCACTAACTCCGCTCTCTTCCAAATTAACCCGCATGATAGATAGCACTTTATACACCACATCGATGAACTCTTATGGATCCTCTTCCAGCTTGGATCCATGAAACTCCGGTGGGTTCATTCTTGTGAAATCCCTCACCCTTGAGGCGGGAGCAGGAACATGAGGGGATTGGGCCCCTTGGTTCATTTAGTTGGTCATATAATGGGCCAACATTGTGATAGTATCTCGTAACTCTTCTTAGGCTACCCCTCCTTCTTGATAAGCTTGAGGAGCAGGAGGGGCCGTTTGCTCCTCGGGAGTATGGACTCTCCTTAGTATTCCCCTTAGAATCAGCATAATCTAGAAGGAAACAAGAGAATTCATTAGGGGAAAACCTTATAGTTACACCTAAAGCATAATATAGAACATGAAGAAGTGAAACATTTCCTAAAAACGCCTCATAGTCTCCCATTTATAGTTGTGGCGCACTTTACAACCATGAATAAGACTCTAATCGACATGGTGTGTTGGATTTCCAAGGACCATTAACAACCTAGTGCTCTGATACCAAGTTTGTCATGACCCAAGCCTAGGGCCTAGTCGTGACAAGGAAAATGGGAACCCGAAGGGACCCCAAACTAGCCTCTTAGCATATCAATCACTCTTCCTTGGTCGCAGAAGAAAAATAAACAACAAGAATATATAATAAAGAGGGAAGTGGGACTAAGGGAAATCTTGATATTCATAAAATCATAAAAGAGTCAAGCTCATAGCATAAGTACATCATAATATCAAATAACACCTCTAACATGGAATGGAGCGGGGGCCAAGACACTTTTCGGGCTTACCCTTATAATAACAAGTGTTCAACATAAAGAAGTCTCAATATAGCAAGAGTAATGTAGATAGTGTCCTCGGACTTGAGGACTCACCAATGCTTATCTCCGAAGTACCAACAACCCATGTGGAGGATGATCGAAAGGAGCTCCAGTCCCTACATATTTATATCATGCAAGCATAAAGTATGCGTTAGTACGTTTGAATGCACTAACATTTGAATACACTAAGTATGCGAGATGCAATGCAATATAGACATAAGCCAATATGTTCAAGATGCATAATCATAAATAATGGATATATATAATCTCAACTTGGCATGCATGATCAATGCTTGTAATAAAACATACTTGTAAAACATTCAACTTGCATAGTACATAATATATGTATGGAGGAGAGCTTAACCGACATAGACTAAGCGAGCTACTATTTGGAATCCAAGGCATGTCACTGCATTGGTAAGGTGATCGAGGCATGTCACTCCTTCAAAAAGGTGTGGTCTACTTTCCATGGTAGACACACAATAAATACTTCGAGGCATGTCACCCCCTCATCAAGGTGATCGAGGCATATCACCCCCTCGACAAGGTGTCATATAACTAGATAGATACACTAGAAAACCATAAGAGAGATAATGTATAATCCTATGGTGGAACATAGTTTGGAGACTAAGACTTTACATAAGGACCCCTTGAGTCGAGCCCCCATCTTAAGTCTGAATCGGTGCTAAGTCAAATCCCATGGAATACTTGAAATTATCATACTTTAATCGTAATGTGAAAGACTTGTAAAAGACATAAAAACATGACTTGAGTATCTTATAAACATACTTGACCTCTAATACTGAGCCAAACTTGAACATGAATGTAGATAACAATCATACATGATCCCTTGCTTTAACATGAATGGTTCACAAGAGGTAGAAATCTTGAAATAGGGTTTAACTTGAAACTTGCAACATCATAGATACTTTTTTTCAATTCAATACATGCTTGAAAGCCCTTAATCATCACGAAGTCACTTGACTTGTAAATCATGTAATAGATCGTCAATAACTAGAAAATTCTTGTCATGTCATTTTATCAAACACTTGGTGGATTCATGATACTTGTTCAAAATTATGCAATTCAAGAGTGAAATAAGATGAGTGAATTTAATGCAAATCAACCCAGCAATCATGTAGTAAAACCATTACTTAGGTACCTTGAAATCCATCATAAAAGTTCATGATAAAGCATAGCTTCATAGCTCAAAATATGCATAGTCTCAATAGATATAATCAAATCATGGTATAAGCTTGAAATAGATAGTCATGCATAATCAATCAATATTTCATAAAACCCCAACACAATTTATGCTCACAATTTATAATAGAAGATACACATAGGTAATACAACTTGAAACATGCAATTTTCATAAAAAAGGAATGGTTGGGCTCCATGGGTGAAAGGGACCCAATGGATGAAACCCAGATACCTTAAACCTTGAGTTCTTTGAGGTGAGCTTGAAGTAGTTTTAGAGCTTGAAATGAATCCTTGAGTTCCAAAGTTGAGCTTGAGATTCTTAGATTCGAATGAGAGAATTGATAGAGTCTTAGAGGGGTTTGAAAGAGTGTTTTGTGAGACATAATTTGAAAAATAGCTAAGTATGGGGATTTCACATTTTAATGGGCATGGGGATATGATGTCAATGTCCTTGGGAGCATAAGAAAACTAAGGAAAAAGTTGTACTAGTCCACATCTAGTCCGCAATGTAAACCAAACGCGAAGGAGGATTTTGTACTACTCTGCGCCCCTAGCGCGTCGAGGCCAGGGCGCGAATGCTCTTTGAAAATAGAAAATTAGCAAAAAATTATTTTTTGCTATGAGCCCTCTAAAATCCAGGTTACACCCATTCCCCACTTAATTTCCCCGTTGATCGAGAATATGAAGTCGGATTTTCGAAATCACGCACAAATTTTGAGATATACGAAAATTATAATTATGGCTATTTTGATGCTTATTTTTAAGGCGTTTCATTGATGCTATTTCACATCATGTGAGTAGATCAATATATCAGCTATGAGCACCACCTAAAATATATCCAAAGAAGGTTTGAAGATCATGTTCATTAAATCCATAAAAGTGGCAGGGGCATTTGTTAGTCCAAAAGAGATAATCAAGAATTCAAAATGATCATATCGAGTTTTGAATGATGTCTTTGGAATGTCATCTATCTTCACTCTCAGTTGGTGAAACCCAGACTGGAGATTGATTTTAAAAAAGTAGCTTGCACCTTGCAATTGGTAAAAGAGGTCATCGATCCTGGGAAGTGAATAATTATTTTTGATGGCTACTCTATTCAATTATCGATAATCCACACACATTCGATGTGAACCATCTTTCTTTCTTACAAAAAATACGGGAGCACCCTATGGTGACACATTAGGCTGTATGAATCCATTATCAGACAAATCCTTAAATTGTTCCTTCAATTCTTTCAATTCTACTAGGGCCATTTGATATGGAGGAATAGAAATTAGTTAGGTGTGAGGCAAGAGATTTACAAATATCAAAATTGATTCCCCTCTTGAGAGGAATACCAGGTAGGGCATTAGGTAAGACATTGAGGAACTTATTTATGATAAGGATCGAATAGATAATAGAAACATTAGACTCAACATCCATGACTCGGACAACATGATATAGACGACGAGATCATTTTCATGGCTTTTATATAAGAGACAAACTTCCCTTTGAATAGAAAATTGGTTCCCTTCCAATCAAGGATGGGCTCATAAGGAATTTGGAATGTGACCTTGCAGGTGCTACAATCCAATAGATGCATACAACCAATCTATACCAAGAATGACATTAAAATCGGTCATATCAAGCTCAACTAGATCACATGGAAAGGTTTTATGTAAGAACGACATGGGACAACTTTTATAGACTTTCTTGGCTAGGATTGACTCACCAATACGAGTATAAACATAATAAGGTTTTAACAAGAATTGCAGGGACACATCAAAAGTTATGGAAATAAAAGGAATAACAAAAGACATATTGGCACCAAGGTTAGTCAAAGAAGGTACATCAAGCTCAAAGACTTTCACCATACTGGTAAACATATCGGGAGCTTCATCAACTTCTTGTCTAGCATGCAAAGCATAAATTCAATTCCCCTGTGGACAACTATCTTGAGCTTTGGCACTTTGTTACACTCGCTTTTTTTGAACCATTTGACCTTTGGACGTCCTTCCTTACCCTTGTTAACCATATTAGGACACTCAGTAATTCTGTGTCCTATGTTTCCACAACCAAAGCATGCACCAAAACCTCTCAAGAATTTACCAACGTGGTTCCTCTCTCACTTAGGACACCTATAAGGGATAACACCCCTTTCACAACATCACCTTGAGCCTTAGTGTTGGCCTCTTTTCCTTTGTCAAACCTTTGAGGAGCACCCTTTGAAGACCCTTGGCCTTATTGGAATCAGCCACCACCAAACTAACCATGGAGAACCCACCATCATATCAAGTCCTCTTGGACTCCCTTGATCTCCTCTTTTGCAACTCTGACTCTCCACTTGTTCGGTATATGTCATGAGTTAGAGATATCCATGTCTTTAATGAGCATGACATCCTTGCATTCCATCTCCATCAAATCAGACATACCCAAAGTGAACTTATTCATACGGGCCCTATGTCACGACCTAAGCCTAGGGCCTAGACATGACACAATGAATGGGGAACCTAAAGGGACCCCAGACAAGCTTCTTAGCATATCATTACACATCCTTGGTCACAGAAGTAATAAAACAACAATAGAAGAGATAGTACAAAGGGAATACAAGGCTAAGGGACATCCTCGATACAATACAAACATAACAAGCCAATAGCATAACATTAACATATCATAAGGTTCCAACAACACCTCTAATACACAGATAGGAGCGGGGGCCAAAACAACTTTCCGAGCTCACTCTCATAGTAAAAAGCATACAATTATATAATGAGAGTCTTTACATAGAATAAGAACAAGATATATCATCCCTGGAATTGAGGACTCACCAAGCTTGCTTTGAGGAGATAGTACTAGCCACGGGGAGGATGAGGATGATCGTAAGGAGTTCCGGTTCCTACATGGTAACATCATGTAGGCATAAAGTATGCTTTAGTACATTTGAATGTAGTATGTGTGTAGGATGCAATGCAACAAGACATAGGAAATATATGTAAAATGCATAATTGTAAGCAAAAGATAGTATATTAGCATATGGCATGCATGATCAATGCTTGAAGTAAAATATGCTTATATAGAAACATAGTGCATGTATAAAAAATGACCATTATATAAGAAGCAAACTTAGTATTTGGAATCCAAGGTGGACCAATCCTTGGAATGATTGAGGATCAAGCATTGATGATACTCACGCTCCAATAAGAAAGCGGTCGATATCAGCAATTAACCTGACTGAAAGTTAGGGTCGAATCCACAGGGAATATATGGCTTGACTAAAAGAATTCACTATCAATCATTTTGAGCATTTATGGCTAAAATCTCCAAATGGGGGGGGGGGTTGTGATTTGAAAACAAAAATAAAATATACACTATGCTACTATGCGAAGAAACACTCAAATTTAGGGAAAACTTGGGAATTGTGTTCCCCATGGTTTGTTGACTCGATTACCCTAGACAACATAACTATAATTAGGAATTCGCATGAAGGATGGTAATATAGATTCTTCTAGCCCTCTTATGAAGGTGAAGGTCAAGTTTCACCATGGCGCGTAGTCGTTAACCATGGTGTGCCAACTAACCATTACCCATTATCCCAGCCAACCTCCCCTTGGTTAGGTTTGGTTGATTAGATGAGAACACATCAATTGAATCCTGTCATTTACTTCCTTTTTCCTATTCGTCACTACCTTGGTCAGGATCGTAATAGTAGGCAGGGTTTGGTGTTGGCCACCACCAAACAACAATCAAAATGAAGGGAAATAAACAATACATGCAAAACCCCAATCATAGAAATGGAATTAATCTAGGATATCTCAAGTCAACTACCCATGGTTTCCACAACCCCATGTTGTGGGTACTTAGCAACTCATGGCTAAAGAAAAACAAACAAGAATGCAAATACAAGACGTAGTTAAGAATTTTACCCAAAGCAATGAAGATAGATAACACCACAAGTTGCAAACCACAAGCTTGGTAGATGGAAAATAAATACAAAGTAAGATTTGAAATCCCCAAAAGTGGGTTTTTCAATCGAAAATAAGAATCTACACTACAAACCTAAAATATTTTAGAGAGATTATTCAAGTCACAAGTCTGGAATCTCTGCTAAAAATAAACCCTAACATATAGTATATATAGTATTTATAAACATAACCCTAAAAATTACACAGAAAAGACAGCTGGCAACAGGTACATCTCACAATTACGACTCATAGGTCATCTACAAGTCGTAATAGGGGTCTCATATCAGGTACTTGGCATTTTGGACTTGAATGTTACGACCCACTAATATGACTCATTGCTTGATCTATGAATCATATGCTCTTCTCGTAGTCTAGACCTTCAGTTTTTGGTCTAAAATTTTGGCTCTCTGTTTCTCGCTACAAGTGCACCTATACGAGTCATAGTAAAACCTACGACTCATAGTATAACCTACGACTTGTAGGGTGACCTCATAAAAATGACCTCTGCTTAGCAGATTTCTAATTTTTTCTATTTGTTTTAGCTACAAGATGACCCTATGACTCGTAGCTTGGGCTACGACTCGTAGGTGAGCTTATATGTCCTGCAGTTCAAAAAAATCTGCAAGTTTTTCCCAAAATCATGTCAACCTACCTTTTCTGCAATAACAACACAAAAACATATAAAAATAATAAAAAAAGTCTTATTAAGAACTCACAAAATATCTTGTTTTAGGCATCAAATGTGCTGTATTTTGACAGAACATCAACATCCTCAACTTAGAACTATTGTTTGTCCTCAAGAGACGACTCAATCTAAGTTGAAAATGAGATACATATAGTAGCTATACCCGTGACATATATATCATTTACTTTAATTCAGGTACCCAACTTTCGTTTTCAAAACTAGATTGCAAAGATACTAAGCAAAATAAAAACACAGGGATGTATCTAGCAGCCCAACTATAATAAGCTAAGGAGCATCAACCATTCGCAATCACTGAGTTAGTCATATGCTGGTCAAGCAGTCCAAATGCCCTCATAAAAAATAAGTCTCTCTTACTTCCTCAAAAAGCATTTTGAATTCAGGGACTGAGTAAGCATTCCCACTCTCACAAATGAAATTCATGCAAAATGACTAACACTATAGGCTTACCTCTATACTCAACTTCTGGATTGGTGACGAAGTGGCTTTGGATCACTTTAGGACTTAATGGCTTGTCACATAGGCTCATGGGGCTTTGGTATGACATTTTAAGCAAGTAGTGACTAAAAGCTATCCTTGAAACCATGTTTACCCACACTTTTACCTTCATGACCTAACCATTTTCACTAAATCCACCCTTATTCTCCTACTTCAAGCTTTCCAGGAGTGCCTTCATTCTCTTTTTCAGCTATACCTTATTTTTGACTTCATTTTTTGCAATTCTCTTCAATCCAAGACACTTTTCTTTTCTTTTTCCTCATCTGGCTCATGAATTTTCATTTCTTTTTGTATTTCCCCACTAACCACCTCATTTTCATTACTTTACCACAACAAAGTCCACCCTCAACTTACGCTTTCTGCCTTAATCAAGGTTCACATGTTCAAGGAAAGACCAGGGCCAATATCAAGGTATTTCATTAAACAAGGCTAAGCTAGCTATGTGTCAAGAAAGAATGAGTGCATGAGAGGCTTAAACATTTGGAATAAGGGTTTCACTAACACATTTGGTAGGTCATTTAGGCAAAAGTGGAATCACTAGAAGAACAAAGGCCTAAGGTCTCTTCCAAAACAACCACATCACCAAACCAATCTTATAGTAATAAGGCATGTTCTAAGTCCATATATGATACATGAATCCAACAAAAGAAGTCACAATACACATGGCATTACACACATAATCAAGTATTGACTCACAATTCATGCTTCCAGTCTCAACTTACCTTTTTATTATCAGAAGAAACATCACCAGATAATCAATATTCATGATTGCATCAATAACCAACAATTTCAAAAATTTTGAAGGTACCAAATTTTCATCAAAACTAAAAAAAAGAATTTAAAGACTATGTATATATACGTCAAAAGATCATAATCACTATATATTTACATATTATCTATACTACATAAACATGCCTGTTCAATAGAAATTAAAACATCCAAAAAGAAAAAGAAACATGGAAAGAAAACCTTGGGATGAAAAATAGGAGAAGTTATGGAGTTGAGGTTACTTAGACTTCACCCTAATCCATAACTTCCCATACCCCACGAAAACAAGATACTTTCTCCTCAAAGTAAAAACACATACTCAAGCTAAATAACTAAGGCACATATATTTATACATTAAAAGCCAACATTTCAAAACTAAAAATCCAAAACAAAAGTAAGAAAACATTCAATACAAAACATTTAAACATAACCAAAAACAACATACCAAAAATATTTTATAACAAAAAGAACAAAGTATCCATAAAATAGAAAGTAAGGGTTGGGGTCGAAATATCAAACATCATGGTGTTCAAGCACCGACATTTGTTGGGTTAGCAGGGTCCTGGGCCATGACCTCCTCCTCAGTTGTTTGAGCTGCAGTTGCAAGTGAGCTACCCTCTCTATATGTCGTAGGATACACCCTGTCTCTTTGTATGGGCACCATAAGTAGCGACTCTTGCACCACCTCCTCTGGTATTGGCTCGTCCTCTAGTGTTGCTGGTTTATTGGGTCTAGGCCTCTTCTAGCACATCTCTGGGTCATTTGTCTCGAGGGTAATCTTTCCGTTGGCATGCGAGGGGTTGGCTAACCAGTGAAAAACCTTATCTCCCATCGGTACCACCTTCGGGACTGCAACATGGGCTGCTATCGTCTGCAATAAGTCAGCCTTAAACTTTGCCAACTCCTCTGTCATTGTGCTGATGTTAGCAGGTCAAGCACCCTCAAGCCTCCTCTGGACTTTCGCCTCGAATGCATCGACATGGGCGTCCACCTCTCTAACCCTCTGATCTATCAAATTGTAGGCAAATGCCTTTGCCTCTCCTCTGAGTCCTGTACGGTTGGACGGATCCATGGTCTGACTTGGGTCACTAGAGTTTGTAGCCTAAACTCTACTGTAGATAACCTGCGTACCAGTGCCTGAAAAATAATAGTAGCGATAAGAGAATCAACCTGCATAGAAGATGACGCTGGTATGGGAGTACTGGAGGATGGCGCCGACTCAGTCTCAATAGCTGGGGAAGGCTCTACAGTAACTAGCATAGTACGGGTAGTGGCAAGGGTCTACTCCTAAGTCTGAGGTTTAGTCGGGAATGGATCTGTGGTGGGAGGAGAAACTGCTCTGTGTAGGGCCACTGGGTCCTCATTAGCCTTGATTAGGCTGGGATCCATGGGGCGCAGGGCCTCTACATGTGGGTCTAAGTGAAGGGAAACATATACCCCTACTTTATTACACAATCTATGAATCGGGATAGGAAAAGGTAATGACGTCTGAGTACAATGGCCGACTCATGGATCTGCTCGACCATGATACGGGCCTAATCAATTTTGTAGCCAGCTAGAATGCTGGCTAGTAGTACAACTCTCTCTAGGGTGATCACATTATTTGTAAACGTAGGCCTGATGCGCCAATGGATAATAGACCACCAAAACTTAGCTTGAAATGAGAGGTGGGATTTCACAATCTGAGCAGCGTGGCTTGAGACCCACATAAGCTTAAAAGCTTCCTCATATATCTGGTTGGTTATCCACCTGAGAAACTCTGTCTTCATATCCACATTTTTCTTATTTACCGCTTTTCTCATCTTTGCAATTCGATCATCATACTCTGCGGTGGAATGAGGTACTCTGTAGTTTGGCCCGAACTGAACCCTCTTGATAGTCTCCTGTAAAATGTCAATGATTTTACCCTGCACTAGAACTTCTCGCAATCTTGGCCGCTGTATAGTTTCTTCCCTCGAGGAAGATCTAGGAGAATAGTGGCATAATGGGCGACATAATTTCCTAGACTAGATATGGGGTATAGTTGTGCAATTTTGTGACAGCCATGCAAGCCTATTATGGTTGATTTCTACCTCCAAGTCAGGCACCCTATTTAATCCGGAATCATTGAGTCTCGATTCCTCATGAAATAGTCAAACAAGCTTTCTTTGACGCTTTGTTTCCAACCCTTTGTCATATATTTCCTTCATGCAACCCATGTACAGTTTGATCCTCTGACCATTAACTTTGAACAATTTACCATCCTTGCTTTCTAACTCGATGGCTCTATGACTAAAAACACATACTACCATGAAGGGTCCCATCTATTTGGATCTGAGTTTCCTGGGAAACCACTTTAATCTTGAGTTATAAAGCAACACCATGTCTCCTAGAACAAACTTGTGGTTCGCAATACTGCGATCGTGCTGAACCTTCATTCTTTGCTTCTACAAGGCGGAGTTCTCATATGCTCGCAGCCTAAATACATCAAGTTTATTAACCTGTATTAGACTTGAGGTTGCTGCTTCATTCCAGTCCAAATTGAGCTTCTTCAATGCCCATAGTGCTTTGTGCTCAAGTTCAACCGGCAGGTGACAAGCCTTCCCAAATACCAATTGATAGGAGGCATTCCAATTGGTGTTTTGAAGGCTGTGCGATAGGATTAAAAGGCATCATCCAACTTCCTCGACCAATCGATATGATTCATATTCGCAGTCTATGACAAGATTTGCTTTATTTCTCTATTTGACACCTCCACTTGCCCACTTGCTTGGGGATGGTAAGGGCTTTCCACTTGGTGCCGCACACTATACCTCTCAAGGAGAGCTTTGACCAATTGGTTGCAAAAGTGAGACCTCCCATCACTGATAATTGCTGGAGGTGTGCCGAACTTGGAGAAAATATTTCTTCGGAGAAACCTGGTAACACTCTTGCCCAAATTGTTTGGTAAGGATATGGCCACTACCCATTTAGAGGCATAATCAACCGCAACTAGGATATACTTGTTCCCATGAGAGCTAACAAAGGGTCCCATGAAATCGATACCCCAAATATCAAACAACTCGATCACCAAAATAGGATTAAAAGGGAGTTCTTGCCTTCACGAGAGCCCATCCTCTCTATGGCATCTATCACGAGCCCTGACATAATCATGAGAAACCTGGTGTAAAGATGGCCAATAATAGCCACACTGTAGTATCTTATAAGCAGTTCGAGCTCCACTGTGATGGCCACCCATCAATGATGAGTGGCATGCTTCAAGAATGCTCATCATTTCCACATCTGGGACACATCTACGGATGATCCCGTCAGCATAGATACATAACAGATATGGCTCATCCCAAAAGAATTTCTTCACATCATGCATGAACTTGCGATGTTGGTAGGTGTTCAAGTCAAGTGGCACTATATCACTCACCAAATAGTTAGCATAATCTGCGAACCAAGGTATAAGATCATGTGAAGATGCCAACACCCTTTCATCGGGGAAGGAGTCTTTGATATCAAGACCATCATCAAATTTCACCATAGCTTCATCTGAGCCACATTAAGTGCCATGCTTGCATAATAGATAGGATGAAGAATCCTCTCCCTGCAGTTCCCCAAAACTACACTTAAATGCAACACTACTTGCATCACACATTAGTTCAAAGGATTTTGACCAATCAGGAGCCACGATAATAGGTGCTGAGGTCAACTTTCTCTTCAATTCTTTGAACGCTTGCATGCATGCATCATCTAACACAAATTTGGCATCCTTCTCCAATAGCTTGCACATGGGTTGCGAGATTTTTGAAAAATCCTTTATAAAATGGCGGTAGAACTCTGCATGGCCCAAGAAGCTCTGGATACCTTTCACAGAAATCGGTGGTGGGAGTTTCTCGATAACCTCAGTTTTTGCTTTGTCAACCTCAATTCCCTTCCTGAATTTCTGTGACCAAGCACAATGCCTTCCTTGACCATAAAGTGACATTTCTCCCAATTCAACACAGGTAACTCTTAGTATATCTTTGCAACACGTCATGCAAGTTCAATAGGCACTCTTCAAAAGATTGATTGACTACACTAAAATCATCCATGAACACGTCAATAGTGCTTTCTATCATGTTTGAGAAAATGGACATTATGCATCTTTGAAATGTTGCTGGAGCGTTACATAACCCAAATAGCATCCTATTAAATGCAAAGGTACTATATGGGCATGTAAAAAAGTGGTCTTTCCTTGATCTTCAGGTGCAATGACAATTTGATTATACTCGGAATAACCATTAAGGAAACAGTACGAACTCTTCTTCGCAAGTTTGTCCAGTATCTGATCCATGAATGGCATGGGGAACTGATCTTTCTTCATGGAAGTATTCAACTTTCTATAGTCCATGAACACTCTCCATCCGGCAACTGGACGCATGGGGATCAATTCATTTTTCTCATTTGGCACCACATTGATATCCCATTTCTTCAGGACACACTGCACAGGGCTCACTTATTCACTGTCTGCTATAGGATAGATTACCCTTGTGTCTAACTACTTGACAATCTCTTTTCGAACCACTTCTTGCATTGGAGGATTTAACCATCTCTATGTTTGACACTTGGTTTATAATATTTGACTAGTTGAATCTTATGCGTGCATAACCTAGGGGGTATACCAATAATATCTGCAATTGTCCACCTAATGGCCCTTTTGCATTGTTTGAGAACTGTGACAAGGGCCTCTGCTTGTGCTTCACTTAAATCGGCTGCAATTATGACTAGTGTACTGTTTTCTATAAGTATGCATATTTCAGATGTGCTGGTAATGCCTTCAACTCTAGCTCAAGTGGGACTTCTATGGAAGGTTTCATGGGTGGTGTCTCCCAGTTTGACTCCCGTATTAACTCAATCTGGACCTCTATTTCGTCATCATCACCCACTTCGGTCATAGAGACTACCTGAAACTCACAATTCTTTCTATCTTGCTACTGTACTATAAACACAACTGCCTCTTCACCAAGTTAGAATATAGGCAGCCCCTGTTCCATATCAACTAATATGTGACCTGTGGCTAAAAAAGGCCTCCCCAAGATGATAGGAAGTACAAAATCAACCTCCCAGTCAAGTATAACAAATCTGTGGGAAATTTAAATTTATCTACCTTGATCAACACATCATAAAGTATCCTCATAGGCTTTTTAACTGTTCTGTCTGCCATTAGCAACTGCATCTTTGTGGGACAAGGTGCCAAAACTAAGCTTTCTGAATTTGGCAAGAAGCATCAGATTTATGCTGGCTCCCAAATCACATAATGCTTTGACAAATGTAAATTCTCCAATAGTGTATGGTATGGTGAAAGCGCCTGGGTCTTTGCATTTCTTCACCAAGGACTTTATGGTAATGGCACCGTAGTGTTGAAAATTTTGAAAGAGGTGTTGACTGAATTTTTGCTTCATCTTAAGTAGTTCCTTCATCCATCTGGCATACCCAGGCATTCTCTTTAAGAGCCTCAATCACAAGGATAACCATTGATAACTTCTTAAATCACTACCAAAAATTGCTCAAATTTACCTTCTTCATTTCTCTTCCCAAGCCTTTGGGAAAAGGCGGAGGGGGTCTTGAAAAGGTTTTATACTTCTTTGGTTGCTCCCTTTTGGTAGCGGCTTTCATCTCCTTTTTGACATTTTCCTTACAGCTTTCATACTTATTATCTAGTTCCGATGAAGGAGTGTCATTTTACTACTCTAAATCATGACCACCATGCAATGCCCATCATTCTTTGGAATTTGAATCATATCACTTTGTAAAGTGCTCTTTTGGCATTGGTTCAATTGCGAAGAAACTTGCTTAGTTGTTGTTCCAATAATGCTCAAAATATCTGTTTTCATCCCCTTCAAGGTCTTATCTTGTGGATCGGCTCTCTTTAACTATTTTTCAAACATCTTTTCAATCCTAGAGTTACTTAACCTAACATCATGGTTGTGAGGTTGCATATAATGACCATTCCTATAGCCATATCATCTACCCTATTCAGCATCCAACACTCTCTCTCTTTCATAGTAGCCACCTTGGTTGTCTCTATAAGCACCATCACGATTGTAATTCCGACCTTGATTCCCAGAATCTTACCTCCAATAGTCCAAGTTGGGCCCTTGGGGATTATTCTGGAAACCGGCCTCTAGGTTACTCACGAAACAAGCATCTTCATCAAAGAATGAATCTTCATATATGGAAGCCTTAGGAGGTTGGTGGGTGATCGCTTGGACACTTGCGTGATTTTGCTTCAAGACAAAGTCTGTACTCATGTGATGTTGAGAAAGTTGCTCCATGATCTCTTCATTTACATTAGCTTGGTTATTGTTGGTGTTGACCACACAAGAAGTCTTCATTGAACCTCGCTCTTTTTGACCCCATTCTCTACTGGTTTGAACCACTCGCTCCATCCTTGCGGCTATCAATGCAAAAGGTTGGTCAAGAAACTTGCATCCCATGATTGTGTTGGTGCAAGGTTCATTATTCTCATCAAGCGCCCGATAGAAGATCTCAACTAAGGCATCATCAATAATCTTATTATCGGGAACCATCCTCAAGAATTTGGTAAATATTTCTCATGTAGTACTAATAGAGCCACCCGACAATTGCTCAAAATTTTTTATTTGATCTTTCAGCTTTATCTTATTTGATCTTGGAAAATATCTCTCTAAAAACACACTTTAAAGCTCAGCCCAACTTCTTATGGTACCCGGAGAAAGTTCAGATATCCACACAGCTGCATTACCAATTAGTGACAATGGAAACACTCCCAAACCAACAACATCAAGAGAAAGATTTTGTGACTCCATTGCACTTTTGCAGACAAAGACAACATTATGAAGATGGCAATGGGGATCCTCTGAAGGTAGCCCCATGAACAATCTACTATTTTGGAGCATTTGAAATAATCCACTTAACACCGAGAACTTAGTGTCTAGTGGTAATGGAGGCAGCACTATAACACCAGTAATGTCCATAGCCATAGGGTTCAAGCGATATTGGATCCAATCATAAGCGTTCTCATTGAAATCCCTATGTTGTGGCCTATCATTCCTCGGGGTGGAGTTTCTTCTCTTATCATATCGTTATTTACATTCATTTCTTCGTCAACCGTGATATATTCATTCACCTAAGCCATTCTTCTAAAGAGTCAATGGATCTCTAAATTGATCGGCGCTAAGGGATTGCCTTGGCTCCTTGTGTTGGGCATAGAACCTAGTACACCCTACAAATCAAATCAACAACAAAAACAAAAATAAATTTAAAATACAAGAGAGTTTAGAAATTAAAATTCTAACTGACTAATGGTGAAATCAAGTCAAAAACTGGTTGTATCCCCTGGCAGCAGCACCAAAAGTTTTAATGATATTCACTCTCCATTAAGAAAGCGATCGCTGTCAACAATTAACCTAACCAAAGGTTAGGGTTAAATCCATAGGAAATACAGGGCTTGACTAAAAGAATTCACTATCAATCATTTCGAGCATTTATGACTAAAATCTCCAAATAGAGGGGGGGGGGTTGTGATTTGAAAACAGAAATAAAATTGACACTATGCTACTATGCAAAGAAACATTCAAATTTAGGGACAACTTGGGAATTGCGTTCCCCATGGTTCGTTGACTGGATTACCCTAGACAACATACCTATAATTAGGAATTCACATGCAGGACGATAGCTTATATTCTTCCAGCCCTCTTGTGAAGGTGAAGGTCGAATTTCACTGTGGCGTATGGTCGGCAACCATGGTATGCCAACAAACCATTATCCATTGTCCCAGTCAACCTTCCATTGGTCAACTTTGATTGATTAGATGAGAACACATCAATCGAATCCTGTCATTTACTTCCCTTTTCCTATTCATCACTACCTTGGTTAGGATTGTGATAGTAGGCGGGGTTTGGTGTTGGTCACCATTAAACAACAATCAAAATGAAGGAAAATAAACATTACATGCAAAAACCCAATCGTAGAAATGCAAATAATCTAGGTTATCTCAATTCAACTACCCATGATTTCCGTAACCCCAAGTTATGGGAGCTTAGCTACCCATGGCTAAGGCAAACCAACAGGAATACAAATACAAAACATAGTTGAGAATTTTACCCAAAGCAATGAAGATAGATAACACCACAAGTTGCAAACCATAAGCTTGGTAGATGGAGAATGAATACAATGTAAGATTTGCAATACTCAAAAGTGGGTTTTCCAATCGAAAATAAGAATCTACACTACAACCCTAAAATATTCTAGAGAGAACATTGAAGCATAAATTCTGGAATCTCTACTCGAAATAAACCCTAATATAAAGTATATATAGTATTTACAAACTTAACCCTAAAAATTATACAGAAAAGACAGCTGGAAGCAGGTACGTCTCACAGGACTCCCAGGGTGACCTACAAGTTGTAATCAGGGTCCCGTATCAGGTACTTGGCATTTTGGACTTGACTGTTACGACCTACCTGTATGAGTCATTTCTTGAGCTACGGCTCATATGCTCTTATCGTAGTCTAGGCCTTTAGTTTTTGGTCAAAAATTTTGGCTCTCTGTTTCCTGCTACGAGTTCACCCAGACGAATTGTAGTAAGACCTGTGACTCGTAGGGTGACCTCATAAGGCTGACCTCCGCTTAGTAGAGTTCTGATTTTTTCTCTCCGTTTCTAGCTACGAGATCACTCTACGACTCGTAGCTTGAGCTACGACTCATAGGTGAGCTCATATGTCCTGCACTTCAGCAAAATCGTCAATTTTCTCCTAAAATCATGCCAACCTACCTTTTCTGCAATAACAACACAAAAACATATAAAAACTATAAAGAGTCACATTAAGAACTCACAAAATCCCTTAGTTTAGGCATCAAATGGTGTTGTATTTTGACAGCACATTAACACCCTCAACTTAGAAGATGGGCATGACCATCTCCATCCAAAGTGATTGAGGTATCAACTCCTCAATTGGTTGATGGCATACCACCTTCATTTGAGGTGATTGAGGTATTAACCCGTCAATTGGTTGATGGTTGTCACACTACACCAAGCATAGTGATTGAGGTATCAACCCCTCAATTGGTTGATGGTGTACCACTCCCATCCTAGGCGATTGAGGTATCAACCCCTCAATTGGTTATTTCATCATCATAAAGTCATACAAGTCAGAAGTCATGCAATGGATCATCAACAGATCAAGAACCCTAGATCAGACATTTTACCAACCACTTGGTGGGTGTGCAATATTAGTGTAAAACCATGCAATTCAAGAGTAATGCAAGAAAACTTGAAGTAAATCAACCCACCAATACTTGGTAATAACCTCATGTAATATGCATTGAAGACCCTTCATTAAATCTAAAGATTGATCATGGATTCAAAGCTCAAAATATGCTTAAACAGTTATGAAACCCCAACGTAGCTTATAGTCAAATTCATAGTAAGTAAGACTCATGAGTAAATCAACTTAGAAATATAAAATTTATGTAAACAAGAATCTTGGGCACCATGGGTGGAAAAACTCAATGGTTGAAACCCACATAACTCAACTTTAGAGAATTCCTTGATGAAGATTGAGATGAGAACTTGTATCTTGAGTGAATTTCTTAAGATCTAGAATAAGTTTTGGCACTTGAATTTTGAGTGTGAAATATTTATCTAAGTGTTTGAGAGAGTATTGTGGAATATTTGTTTGATATGAGGTTTAAAATAACTAAGTATAGGCATTTTTACGCAAGGGAAAGCTTAGGACCAAGACCCAAAAGCCTTAGACTGAATAAAAAAACTGGCACAAAAATACATAAGGCATCCCCTTGGCACGTCGCGCCAGGGGCGTAAAGACCTCTCTAGAAATTGCATTTTGGAAATTTCAAATTTTGATACGGTTGCTCTAAAATCGGGGTTAGACCCATTTCCCTCTCAATTTTTCTGCTTGATCAAGAATATGAAGTTGGATTTTTTCTATCACGCATGAATTTTGAGATATATGGAAATTATGATTAAGGGCACTTTAGAGGCACTTTTCGAGCACTTTTTGGGGTCGTTCACCCCAGAGTTGGCAACCAAGGAAGGAGTGAATTGAGACAACTTAGTGAACTTGAGAGCATACTCTGTCACACTCATATCTCTTTGCTTTAAGTTCATGAATTCCATCACATTCGCTTCCCTTAGCTTAATGGGGAAGAAGCCATCAAGAAAAGCGGCCTTAAACATCTCCCAATCAATGGGCACCTTCTCCAGCTCTCTCAGACTTCCATTGAGTTAACCAAACTTGAGCCACTCTCTTAAGTTGATAAGGCACTATGCCTTCTCTTTAGAAGATATCCCCATAATCTCCACCACTTTGTACACCTTATCAATGAACGCTTGAGGATCTTCATCTACCATCGAACCATGATACTTTGAAGTATTCATTCCAGCAAAATTTCTCAGCCTTGAGGTTGGAGTAGGAGTCTTAAGGAAGGGACAACTTGAGCGAATATAGTGATCGCGACTCTAAATACATCATTAGACACTTGGTCCACTTGAGGGACTTAGGGAGCTTGAGGGGCTTGATCTCCGCATTAGCATCATTTCCCCTTGGCAATAAAGCATTCCATGGAGAAATTTCTGAAAATACCAAGGGACAAGCATTAGGATATGGAAGTTCCAAAGGCATGACATAGAGTTCAAAAGAAGCACAGTGTTTTTCTTAAAAAAAAAGCTGATAGCCTCCTACTTATGGATGTGGCACGCTTCACACTAATAAATAATACTCTACTCGATATAGCATGTTGGATGCTTCCAAACCTTGTGGTCAGATGCCACTTTCATGACACAGACGTAGGGCCTAGCCGCAACACGGCAAATGTGACACCCGAAGGCATCCCAGCCAAGCCTCATGTTCGTATCATAAGCATTTCTAAGGTAAATAAGAAACCAAAAGAGATTAAGCAAGAAGAAGTATATAACAATAAAACTTTATAGCTCCCATAGGGGAGTACACATCAATTCATAGTCCAAATCACACCTCTACATCATGGATCTTGTCGGGGACTAGCACATAGCTTACTAGCTCACCCTTAAAATATACATCAAAGGTAAAAGATAAAGTTTCAACATAAATAAAATGGAAACCATCATAAAGGCTTTCATAACGTCATCACTATCATAGTGCCATCATCATCATTATTTAGAAACATACTTTTTATACTTGAGATCATAGTCATTGAAACATATAGCTTTATCATAGGAGACTAGGACTAAAAGTGGGTCCATGCGTATTTGAGTCAAAAATCATGCAAGTGAGTACGATTCATAGAGATAACATGCAATTTAATCAAATTAATTCATTAATAAAGAATCAACCTTAAAACATTAAGCCCTAATCATGCATACTGTGAAATCACATACTTTTGCTCGAAAACCATATACATCATGATTCATTGTAATTAGACATAATCATCATATAGACATCATAATACATGCTTTAGGAATCATAGTTTAAAAGCTAATAAAAATTCATCATAAAACATTGATAAAAAGAAGATTTTGGATTGGGCTTCATGGATGAAACTAATCTATGAATGGATCCTACATACCTCAAGTAGAACTTTTAGAACTTGAGAAGAAAGAAATCTTGAAATCCTTAGTAAACCGTCAAGCTTTAGCTTCAATAAAACCCTTGACTTAGAGAAAGAGAGTGAATTATTGGAAAACTTTAAGAGAATTTTGGGAAATAATGCTATGAATAACTTAGGAATATGACTTTATGGGATTTAGATCGGTTAGGGTAGTTAGAGTAGCCAAAACAACATAGTTTAGGACTTAAATGGATTAGAAAAGTCAAAATTACCCATAATCAAAATCTATTGGTGTCGTTCATAAAACCCCACTTATAGGCCATGAATAGACTTATGGCTCATAGCTTTCATCGTACGATAGGGTGTCATAAAAGTTGAGCTACTGAAATTGCAGCTTCTGATCCATGAATGTGCATTAACTCGTAGATAAACTTATGGGCCATAAAAACTTTCACAGGAACACCCCAGACTTAGATCAGTTTCGGTTCCAAGGGCCTCCACCTATGCGAGATACTTATGGGTTATGGTAGAATATATGACTCATCTACTAATTCATATGTCAATGTATAGAAATCACTCACTTTTCATTTTCACTGGGCACTTTCCATGATACAATCTATCATTCATAGGTTCTTATATGGGTCATAAATTGGCTTGTAGAACCTGACCATCAATAAATTTTTAGTCTTTCAATTTTCTAGTCTAAGAACAAGAGGGGTACTACACTTTTTTTAACTGTTGTTGGCATTATATATGAAAATTTGATTTATGAGAAAAGAGATAAAAAGAATATTTGGTTTCATTGGCATGCCAATTTTTTTACAGTATATTTTAAAGTGATTAAAAAAACTTACAATCTCAAATAAAATATGAAGAAATATAATTCAACTAATAAATAGTGAGGGTACACATTTGTTTCCTTAATTCTTCTCTCATAAGATTTCTTCATTATTCGAAGACCATTAGTGGTGTAGTTCTCGAATTAGGTTGATCTGGACGTGATCTCCATGAATGGATTTGTGTGATTCTTCTTGAAGCATTTTATTATCAAGAAGAGTCTGATATATTTAGATTTATTTATGAATATCCCAAAAGTTCATGAAATTTTTGAGATGACTTTTCAAAGGAATGTAATATCATTTACATAGGCATGAATTAGGGTTTATGGTAGAGTAGCCTCCAAGAAATCTAGACTGAAATTGTACTGATCTTGTAGAGTCCTACAAACTCTGGATGTCTATATAGTATTTTTAAACACTTATAATATATTTATATTACGTGCACAATTCACTTTTAAAACAAATTTAGATTTCTAATAATATTTCTATGTAAGTCATTAGCAAATTTTCTAGTAGGAGCATTGGAAGATCCTTGGCCTTGATGAAACTGACCACCCTTCAGAATTTGGAACCTACCTTCAAAACGGGTCCTCTTGGCCTCATTACCTATTCTATTTCTCAACTTTTCCCCCTCCAATTGTTCGGCATAATTTATGAGGCGGGACAAGTCCATATCACCTATCAACATGGCGGCACGACACTCCTCATTCAACAAATCTGATACACCCATCACAAACTTGTTCATCCTAGATGTTGGCTCAGCCACCAATTGTGGAGCATATGGAGAATTGGTTGAACTTGAGGGCATGCTCCCTCACACTCATAGACCCTTGCTTCAAATTCATAAATCCCATCATTTTGGCCTCCCTTAGCTCAAGAGGAAAGAACCGATTGAGAAATGCCAGTTTAAACTCCTCCCAAAGAATCACATTGTTGTTCCCCTTCTCCGCGTTCCACTGGGTAAACCATATTTCATCCACTCCTTTGAATTGGTAGGCCGCGAACTCCGCTTTCTCCTCTGACCTAACACCTATAATAGACAATACTTTCTACACATCATCAATAAATTCTTGAGGATCCTCATCCAATTTGTACCCATGGAACTTCGGTAGGTTCATCCTTATGAAATCCCTCACTTAGAAGCCAGAATAGGAGCATGAGGGGCTTGGGCCCCTTGGGGGATTTGATTAGTCATGGCATGGGCTTGCATGGTAATAGCATCTCAAAACTCTTCATGGGAAACTCCTTCATCTAGAGGAGCTTGAGGAGTGGGAGGGGTCTGTTGTTCCTCGGGAGTGCAGGCTCTTCTTCCTCTTGGAATAGGCATGATCTAGCATAGCAAAGAACATTCGTTATGGAAACAACTTACCTTAAAATCTATAGCATGACATACATCAAGAAGAAAGGAAACATTTACTAAAACGCCTAATAGCCTCTTGCTCATAGTCGTGGTGCACTTCCCAACCATGAACAAGAATCTAATCGACACGGTGTGTTGGATGTCGAGTACCATTAACAACCTAGTGAAATGATACCAATTTTGTCACGACCACGCCTAGGGACTAGACATAATATGGCGAATGGGAACCCTAAAGGATCCCAATCAAGCCTCTTAGCATATCATTTAACATCCTTGGTAGTGGGAGAAATTGAACAATCAACAAGAGAGAAAAAATAGGGATAAAGGGACTAAGGGAAGTCTTTAATAGAATAAATCATAGAAGAGTCAAAGCTTAAGCATAATTACATCACTTATCCAACAACACCTCTACCATAGATTAGGCGGGGTCCAAGACATTTCTGGGCTTACCCTTTTAGTACCAAAGTTCAACATAAGGAAATAAGAAAAGTAAGAGAGAAAAGCTAGTATCCGCGAACTTAAAGACTCACCAATAGCTTATCTTCAAGATGACCAACTAGCCACATAAGGATGATCGTGAGGGGCTCCGGTTCCTACATGGTGACATTATGTAGGCATAGAATATGTGTTAGTACATTTGAATGTACTATTTATGTAGGATGCAATGCGACAAAAGATAGGCAACATAATCAAAATGAATATAACTATAAGCAAGAGATAGTATATTAGAAATATGGCATGCATGATCAATGCTTGGAGTAAAACATGCTTATATGGAACATAATACATGTGTAGGAAGAGACCATCATTGTAGAACAAGTAGACTAGTGCTTTGAATCCAAGGCCTATCTGCCACTTGGAAGGTGATTGAGGTATCTACCCCTCAATTGGCAGATGGGCATAGAACCCTTATCAAAGTGGTCAAGGTATATACCCCTCAACATGGTAGATAGGCATAGCACCCCCGTAATCATAGTAGTCAAGGTATATACCTCTTAACTAGTAGATGGATATAGCACCCTCTATCATAGTTTTCAAAGTATATACCCCTTACTGGTAGATGGGCATAGCACCCCCCATCATAGTGGTCAAGGTATATACCTCTTAACTGGTAGATGGGAATAGCACCCCACATTAGAGTAGTTGAGGCATAGTTCCTCCTCAACAAGGTGCGGTCAACTTGCAACACTATGTATATTTTTTAAGAAATCAACATATAGATACATTACTTTAATCATCATAAAGTCACTTAACTTATAGGCCATACAATAGATCATTAATAACTCAAGAATACATAACCGAACATTTTATCAAACACTTGGTAGGTGAGTAATGCTAGTTCAAAGTCATTATCACAACCAAAGCTTTGGGCCTAGACGTGATACAATGAATGGAAAACCCGGAGGAATCCCAAACAAGCCTCTTAACTTATCATTACACATCATCCGCCGCGGAAGGATATAAAAGACATAAAAAGTAAGAATAGGGGTAAAGGGGCTAAGGGAAAAAGCTTACATAATATCATAATCAAGAGACAAAAGTAAAACTCATATCATAGATACATAATATGTCCATCAAACACCTCCAATACTTAGATAAGCGTGGGGGCCAAGACAAAGCAACCGGGCTCACCCTCATGGTCAAAATAGACAACAAAGAAGAACGTCTCAATACATAATAGGATCAACATAGACCAAGGTCCACGAAGTGGAGGAATCACCAACAAGCTTGAGTAGTACTGATATAGCCACGTGGAGGAGGAGGATGATCAACTTGGGCAGCAGTTCCTAAATAGTGATATCATATAGGCAAGAGTATGCATTAGTACGTTTGAATGTACGAAGCATATAGGATGCAACGCAAAATAGGCATCATAATGAAAATGCATAATAATAGGCAATAGGTATAATATAACAACATGACACTTATGATCAATGCATAAGTGAAGCATGCCTAAGTAACTCATGCTCATGTAGAATATCATATGTGTAAAAGGGACCAATCTTGATTTCCAATGTACAAATCCCTTGGTAGGATAGTGACGATTTCAGCTATCACCCTGGTGTGTGAGGTACAAACCCCTCATCTAGGTTAGTGATAATAGAATCTACCACCCTGGTGTGTGAGGTACAAAACCCTCATCTAGGTTAGTTTTAATTGTACATATCTCCCTAGTGTGTAAGGTACAAAGCCCTTATCTAGGTTAGTGTCAATCTCACCTACCACCCTGGTGTTTGAGATTCTAACCCCTCAACTAGGCTATCCGATCTCTTAGTCCCCCGGGACCGGGCATAATCTAATGCAACACTTTATATAGATTATATCATATGCATAAGCACATTTTATCATCATAACATCAATCATATCATATCTCATGCTTTGGACCTTCAATTCCTCAAGAAACCACATCCGGACATTTTATCAAACACTTACGGTGTATAATGCTAGTGCAAAACCATGATATATAGAGATGAAATCATGGAATAAAGTCCATTGTGAAACCATCAATCAATATCTTGCAACACCCCCAAGTAATATACATCAAACCCCTCATTAAATCTTACAATAGATTCAAGATATATATCTCAAAACATAGCAAAACAGTCACAACTATACCTAGCTTTAACATAGTTCATAGATATATTCATACTAGAAACCCAATTGTAAAATCAACTTTAAACCATGCAATTGAGTAAAAAGAAGATTGGGGCACCATCGGTGGAAGGACCCTATGGGTAAAACCTACATACCTTAGCTTTGAGGAAGCTCTTGATAAAGATTGAAAATTGAGGGTTGAAGCTTGAAGGAATTCCTTAGTTCCTGATGAGAGATTTGAGACTTGAATTTAGGAGTGAAAAATATGGTTGAGTGTTTCTGAGGATATTGGGTAATGTTTAGGATGATATGAGGGTGAAATATGACTATGTATAGGTAAAAACACATTTAGAAATACTTGGGCCCAAGACCCAAAAGTCTTGGATCGAGATACAAAGAATCGACATAAAAATGTATAGGAGCGCACCCTTGGTGCGTCGTACTAGGGGCATGAATCACATTTTTGCGATTTTCAAATTTTTCTACGGTTGATATTAAATTGCGGTTAGATCCTTTTTCTCCTAATTTTGACCCTCTAAACAAGAATATGAACTCAGAGTTTCGATATCACACACAAATTTTGAGATATATGAAATTTAAAATTCAGGGCATTCCGAGCTATATTTTCGGGCAGTTTTTGGGGTTATTTCAATGTCTCTCCCAGGGAACATTCATCCTCAAATGTAAGAGAGATATATAAGACAAGACCAAAAATAAAAAAATCCGCCCCAACAAGAATGCAGTATTACATTTATAACACTATTTTCAAAATCTCAACATAAGATTAAAATCATCATAAACTTGCCAACTTAAAACATGAATGCATATGAATGACATAGGGACTGAAACATAAGAATTTAAATCACATAGAGGTCTTAGAGTTAGTACCTTTGGCTTGAGTGGAGTGTGAAAGATAAGGATATTGCCTTTGAATGTCCGCTTTGGCATCCCATGTAGCACTTTCGACTTGTTGGTTCCTCCAAAGGACCTTAATGGATGCCACCTCTTTGTTCCTCATTCTCTTCACTTACCTATCAAAAATCTGAATTGGAGTCTCCTTATAAGTCAGGTTATCCTCAACAAAACCCACAACATCAAGATGCACAATATTATAAGAATACCTAACATATTTCTTCAACATAGAGACATGGAACACTGGATGCACCAAATTCATTTCACTAGGAAACTTCAACTCATAAACTACCTTGCCAACCCTATTTATCACCTCTTAACGAATAACATATCTTAGACTCAACTTCTCCTTTTTACCAAAATGGATCACACCTTTCATTGGAGAAACTTTCAAATAAACTCAATCACCCACTTTGAATTCAAAGTCTCTTCTTCTCGTATAAACATTGGATTTTTGACGACTTTGGGCTGTCTTCAATCTCTCCCTAATCACCCTAACCTTCTCAAGGGCCTCCATAACTAGATCCATTCAAAATAAATCCACTACTCCAACCTCAAACCAACCAACCGGTGATCTACAACGTCTCCCATAAAGAGCCTCAAAAGGAGCCATACCGATGCTAGAGTTACAACTTTTGTTGTAGGAAAACTCAATCAAAGGAAGATGGTCATCCCAACTATCCCTCAACTCTAATACATATTCCCTAAGCATATCCTCAGGTGTTTGAATGGTTCTTTTGGCTTGTCCATCCGTTTGTGGGTGAAAGGTCGTACTAGGGTGAACTTTTGTACCAAGACCCCTTTGAAAAGACCTCCAAATGTGTGAAGTAATTTGTTCACCATGATCCAATATGATAGACAAAGGGACCCAATGTAATCTAACCAACTTATTGGTGTACAACCTTGCATACTCTTTATCCCCATAGGTGGTCTTAACTGGTGAAAAGTAAGTCGATTTCATCATCCTATCAACCACAACCCAAATAGAATCAAAACCTTTTTTAGTTTTGGGCAACACAACCACAAAATCCATATTAATCACCTCCCACTTTCAAGTGGGAATCTCTATGTCTTGGGTTAGGCCACCTGACCTTTGATGTTAGGCTTTGACTTGTTGACAACTATGGCAACTGGAAACAAATTTGACAATGTCCCTCTTCATGCCTCCCCACCAATACACATCCCTGAAGTCTCTATACATTTTGGTGGAACCAGGGTGGATAAACTAAGAAGAATTATGGGTCTCATCAAGGATTTTCTCCCTCAAACCACCAAAACAAGGCACACACAACCTACTTTGGTACCTAAGGGAACCATCTCCCCTTTGGGAGAAAACCTCTACATTACCCTCTTTCCAAGGCCATCAATTCAAGCAAGGAGGAGTGAAGATCTTGTTTTGCTATCACCTCATCAACCAATGAAGACTTAGACCCATCAACAACAACAACTCTATCATCACCAACCTCTTCCAACCTAACCCCCAATATAGCCAATTGATGCACCTCACTAGCTATTTCCTTATCATCACCATCAACATGAGCTAGGCTACCCATAAATATCCTACTCAAAGCATCCGCCACAATATTTTCCTTACCTGGATGATAGTACACACTCATATTATAGTCTTTAAGAAGTTCTAGCCACCTCCTTTGTCTCAAGTTCAGATATTTTTGAGTGAAGACATATTAGAGGCTCTTATGATCGGTGAACACATCAACATGAACCCCATACAAATAGTGACACCAAATCATGAATGCAAACACAATGGCAACGAACTCTAGATCATGGGTAGGGTAGTTCCTTTCATGTACCTTGAGTTGTCTAGAAGCGTAAGCTCTGAACTTACCATTTTGCATCAACACACAACCCAAACCAACCCAGAAAGCATCACAATACACCAAAAATCCCTCAAGCCCATCTGGTAGTGACAATATATGAGTGGACGCAGGCTTGTCTTTCAATGTTTGGAATCTCCTCTAACACTCATCGGTCCACACAAACGTAACCTTCTTTTGAGTCAATTTTGTTATAGGTGAAGCAATGGAGGAGAACCTATTCACAAACATTCTCTAATAACCCGCTAGGCCGAAGTAGCTCCTAATATCTGACGCGGTCAATGGTCTAGGCTAATTTCTATCATATCGGTATTCTTAGGATCCACTTTTATACCACCCCCCGACACCACATGATCCAAGAATAATACAACCTCTTTCAACCAAAATTCACACTTTTCATATTTTGTATACAATTTCTCCTGCCTCAATCTTCGCAACACAACCCTGAAATTCCCCATATGCTCTTCCCTACTATGTGAATAGATCGAAAGATCATCAATGAAGACCACAACAAAGGAATCGAGGTAAGGTTTGAAGACCCTATTCATTAGGTTCATGAAGATGTCCGATGCATTGGTCAACCCAAAGACATCACAAAAAACTCATAATGCCCATATCTAGTCCAGAAAGTTATCTTGGGAATATCACACTCCCTTACCGTCACTTGATGAAACTCGGACTGAAGATCAATCCTAGAGAAAAGCTAGCCCTTTGCAATAGGTCAAACAAATCATCAATCCTTGGAAGAGGATATCTATTCTTGATGGTGACCCTATTGAGTTGCCGATAATAAATGCACATTTTAAGTGACCCATGCTTCTTCTTCACAAACAGCACCGGGGAACCCCAAGGTGATTGGCTAGGCCTAACAAATCCCTTCTCCAACAAATCTTTCAATTGTTCCTTTAACCCCTTCACCTCCACTGGGGCTGTAAGGTAAGGGGGAATGGAAATAGGTTGAGTATCGGGGAGGATGTCTATGCCAAAATCTATTTACCTTTTCGGCAGAAAACCCGAAAGCTCATTTGGGAAGACATCAAGAAACTCATTTACAATTGGAACCGACTCTATGGAAGGGACTTTAGACTCTACATTATCAACCCTCACAAGATTATACAAGCATCCCCTAGAGATCAACTTACGGACTTTGATGCAACAAATGAATCTGACCTTGACCACCATATCTTGACTTTCCCATTTAAGGATGGGCTCCTTTGGGAATTGGAATTTGACCCTACGGGTTCTACAATCAACAAAAACATAGTAGGCATGCAACTAATCCATCCCAAGAATGACATCGAAATCAACCATGTCTAATTCAACAAAATCACAAGGCAACAACTAATGCAAAATGCAAATAGGACAACTTACATAAACTTTACTGGCTAATAGAGGCACCAATAGGAGTAGATACTTCATATGGCTCATGCAATAGCTCGGGATCAACATGGAACTTTCTAGCAACAAAAGGGGTAACAAAAGAAAGAGGGGCAACTGAATCAATCAAAGAGTATACATCAAAGTCAAATATTTTTAACATACCGGTAACAATATCAGGAACCTCACCAACCCCTTGCCTCCCATGAATAGCATAAAATCAATTGTACCTTGGGTACCACCTTGAGGACCACCCCTACCTAATGGAACTACATTTGCACCACGACCTTTGCAACCGTTTCTTAGACAATCTATCTTCTTGTGACCAAGCTCCGCACATTCATAGCATACATTAGAACCCTTCAAACATGGGCCTCTATGGCTCCCCTACACATTTAGGACACACATCATTAGGAGCCACACCACCAACACCTTGAGACCTAGGGAGGTCATTGGATAACCCCCTGTTAGTAGCATGATGAGACCCTTGGCCTTGATGGACCTGGTCACCCCTTTGGAATTTACCCTCAAGACGGTCCCTCTTGGCCTCATGCCCCCTTTTCTTTCTCAATTTCTCCTCCTCTATTTGCTCGGCATAGGTCATCTACTGAGACAAGTCCATGTCATCATTAGCATGGTGGATCGATATTCTTCAATTACCAAGTTAGAGACCCCCATCACGAACTTATTCATTCTAGATCTAGGATCGACCACAAAATGAGGAGCATACTTTGAAATTTGTTTAAACATGAGGGCATACTCTCTCACACTCATAGCACCTTGTTTCAAGTTCGTGAACTCTACCATTTTAGCTTCCCTAAGCTCAAGAGGAAAAAACTAATTAAGGAAAGCCAATTTGAACTCCTCCAAAGCACCATATTACCAATACCCTTGTCACCCTTCCATTGATCATACCATATTTTGGCTACCCCTTTGAATTCGTATGCCCCCAACTCCGGTTTTTCATTTGGCCCAACAACCATGATATTGAAAATCTTGTAGACCTCATCAATGAAATCTTGTGGATATTCATCCACCTTTGACCCATAGAACAGCAAAGGATTCATCCTCATAAAGTCCCTTACCCTTGCTCTCGGGATAGTAGCATGAGGGGATTGGGCCCCTTGATTGACTTGGTTTGCCACAACTTGGACAAGCATATTGAGAGCATCCGAGAGCTCACCATTGGTAGGTTACTCCTCCGGAGTTTGGGCCCTACTTCCTCAAGTGTTAGGTATGATCTGGCATAGCAAAGAACAATCATTAGGGGAAAAACTTACCACAACTCTATAGCACGACTTAGGACGTGAAGAAGGGAAAAATTTCCCAAAATGTCTCATAGCCTCCTATTCAAAGTAATGATGCATTTGACAACCGTGAATAGGACTCTAATCAACATAGTATGTTGGATCCTGAGGATCTGTCAACCTAGTATCTGATACCAAGTTTGTCAGGACCTAAGCCTAGGGCCTCGACGTGACACGATGAATGGGGAACCCGAAGGAACCCCAAACAAGCCTCTTAAATTATCATTACATATCATTAGCTGCAGAAGAATATGAAAAGATATAAAGAATAAGAAGAGGGGCAAAGGGGATAAAGGAAAAAACTTGCATAATATCATAATCAAGAGATAAGAGTCAAACTCATATCATAGATACATAATATGTCCAACAAATACCTCTAATACTTAGATAAGAGCGGGGGCCAAGAAAAAGCAACCAGACTCACCCTCATAGTCAAAACAGACAACAAAGAAGAATATCTAAATGCATAATAAAAGAAACATATACCAAGGTCCCCAAAGTAGAGGACTCACCAACAAGCTTGAGTAATACTGATCTAGCCACGTGGAGGAGGAGGATGATCAACTTGGCACTAATTCCTACATGGTGATATCATGTAGGCAAGAGTATGCATTAGTACATTTGAATATACTATGTAGGATACAATGCAACTAGAGATAGGCATCATAATAAAAATGCATAACAATAGGAAATAGGTGTAATATAAAAATATGACACATATGATCAATGCATAAGTGAAAATGCTTAAGTAACTCATGCTCATGTAGAATATCATATGTGTAGAAGAGACCAAGCTAGATTTTCAAAGTACAAACCCCTTGGTAGGTGACCGATGATTTCACCCATCATCCATGTGTGTGATGTATAAACCCCTCATCTAGGTTAGTGATAATTGCACTTATCATCCTAGTGTGTGAGGTACAAACCCCTCATCTAAGTTAGTGAAAATCTCAACTACCACCATGATATCTGATATTTTAACCCCTCAATCAGGCTATCCAGGCTCTTAGTCCTCCCCGGACCGGGCATGGTTTAATGCAATACTTTATATAGATTATATCATACGAATAAGCTCATTTCATCACCATAACATCAATCATATCATATCTCATGCTTTGGGACTTCAATTCCTCAAGAAACCACATCCGGACATTTTATCAAACACCTAGAGGGTGTATAATGATAGTATAAAACCATCAAGATGTAACACCCCACACTTTACAATACTAGTACAATGCAAATGAAACATGACATGGTTTGGTAAAATTAGTGCAACTTTTTAATGGTTCTTGAATCTCGTGCTAATGGGCTATATGTGCGTCTAACACTAAAGAGGGTCGAGTGTATACATGTTCTGTGTCAAATTGAGGAGATTATGGCCTTACATGACGTGAGAGAATTGAGGTGCTTGTAAGACTTAACAAGCTAGCAGGTGAGTCACCTACTTGCTTAGCTTAAATTTGCTATCTAAATGGAGACGAGGCTCGATGTCGAATTTGCCCAAACTCGATTATGAATAAAGTCCGTGTTAAGGGTGTAACTTTAGCCCATGTTTTAGCATCATAAATGGACTATGTTTTCAGACCAATAAGGATATTAAAAAGGGCCCAAAGATATCACAACACACCTAATAAATTGAGCCCAAAATAAGTGAAATGAAAGTTGGAAAATAGGCAGCCCAAGCCCATCAACTTGGAGACCCATTTAGGCCCAAGTGTGAGGGCCAAGCTGGTGGTTAACCATATTGATAATTTGTGGTATAAGTTTTCCAAAAGTCAAGAGAAGTTCGGCCAAACACCCCTTTATAAAGGGCTCCAAAGCAGCTCCACCATTCATTTCTCAACTTGAACACAAAAAAAAATCAGATTGCTCTCTCTATTTCCTCTCAACTTTTCTTAACTTTATAAAGCAGCTAAAAGGGACTTCTAGGGTTCTTGGATAAGATCTACACCTTTAAGTAAGTTGTAAGTAAGTTTACACATGTGTTAAGTATGGTTTTCTTATGAAAAACAAGAAGTATATGCTATTATGTTATGCTGGAAATTTGAGACAGCTTGTGTTGACAAAGTTGCTGCATACTTGTCTTTTGTTTTTGTGATCTTTCTATGGTTTGTGGGCTTTATTATGAAGAGACGTTGATGTTCTTATCATGGTTTGAGTTACAGATATTATCCTAATGTTGCTGCCCTGATTTTGGTTTCATTTAACAAGCGCATTTTATTGTGTTATCTTAAGTGTCATGTTGATTAGAACTTGTGGGCTGATGGATGTAAGGCTATTTCCTCATGTACTTAATGACTGATTTTTTACTATTTTGGGATTGGTTCAAGGCTGTTTTTATGTGTAAATGTTGCTGGAACAGTTTGTTTAGATTTGAAATAGGTTTGGAGTTGTCGACATCGAAATGTAGCAAAGGAAGGTAACGTTATGCTGTCCATTTTTAGGTTGTGTAGAATTGTTATGTGTTCTAGTTTGTGGGATGTTGTAAGAATTTTACAGTACGAAAACAAGCTAGAAATGATGTGTACATGAGACTATGTACTAGAAAATACGATTAGAGGTGAAATGGTTGAAAGAATACGCTAGGGTTTATTATTGTCTGCTTGCTGCCCGTATGTTATTTTTCTATGAGATTGGGCTTCCAAAGTGTATCTATTGGCTACTAATACTAGTTTTATCATTACTATGTTGTAGACAAGTATTTGAAGGAAGGGAAGGTTATTTCGAGATAGTGACAAGGTCATACAATGAGGTATGTAAGGCTACTTGATTTTGTAGTATTTGGCATGAAACATAGATCTTTCCTTGGCACATAAAGGCATCTACCAAATCTGACATAATTATTCACCATTTCTACCCTCTTGCACATGTTCATATGCTCCCATACATAGTCACTTTCAAATATGCATACATACGTGGATGCCAAGTCACATGAGTCCTTATTGCTAAATAAAGTTCACGAGTTGCCTCATTTCATATGTATTCCATTATTTGTGTAACATACTCTTTTTCATTGTCATATTGTCTTGTATGATTATTTACATGTCATATGCTATATATACAGTTCTATAGATCCAATATTGTGACCACCAAAAGAACCATCTCAAAGGTAATCGAAAGATAAAATACATTATTTACTGATAGGTGGTAGCCCGAGGGGTGGAAGTAACACCTAGCCAGGGACAATCCCATCACGGGTGGTAGCCCGAGGGGTTAAGGAAGAACCTAGCCAGGGATGATCCTGATATATAGTTTTTGATGGGTGGTAGCACGATGGTGGAAGTAACACCTAGCCAGGGATGATCCTATCACGGGGGGTGGCCTGAGGGGTTAAGGAAGAACATAGCCAGGTACGAACCCGATACAGTTCACCACTGATCAGTTGGTCATTTGTATTACAGCTGTGCACAGATTTTGTAGCAAAGGTAAAGTAATATAAAGAATATAAAGTACATGATCCCACAATATAACTAAAGGTGGTCTCTTATGCTACACCAGTGTACAGTTTCACTTGAGTTGTTATATCATATACAGTGTTTCCT
>JAABOM020063451.1:0-91436 GCA_011800125.2 Solanum clarkiae | reverse complement strand
ATTCAAACGTACTAACACATACTCTATGCCTACATGATGTTACCATGTAGGAACCGGAGCTCCTATTGATTCTTCTTATGGCTAGAAAAATTGTTCAAGTTAGCCTTTGGTGAGTCCTCCATTCTGGGGACAATGACTATTCTCTTATATTATTGTTCTAAGACTATCTTTATTTTATGTATGTATTAACTATGAGGGTGAGCCCGGTTGCTTGTCTTGGCCCCCACTCTTATCTATGTAGTAGAGGTGTTGTTGGATATGTTATGTATTATGCTTGATCTTTGACTCACTTATGATATTTAAGCTATTTAAGTATAAATCTCTCTCTCCCTTAGTCCGAAGGTCTTCGATCAAAATCAAAAAAAGAGGGCCAAAATAACGCATGTCCGCATCACAGAGGCGATGCGGATACTCACTGGAAGTCTGTAGTTCTACGCAAAAAATGTTCTATGAAAACGGGCATAAATTCTTCATCCGAACTCCAAATGAGATGAAATAAAGTGTGTTGGAAAGCTAATTCAAAGAGCTTTAATGTGATAGTTTGTGGGCTACCCATTTCTTTTTATGCTAAGAGACATGCCCCTTTAAATTTGACTAGTCCTAAATCGCATTTTTGTAATTTTTTGATTTTGATATGGTTGCTCTAATGTTTGGGTTAGACCCATGTTCCACTCAACTTGACTCCCTAAACAAGAATATGAAGTCAAATTGTTAGATGTATGGAAATTACGATTTCGGGCACTTCTGAGGCACATTTTCGGGCACTTTTTGGGGTCGTTTCAGAGAAAATGACTAGGTATGAAAAATTCATGAAGGACTTGGTGATGAAAAAGAGTACTGTGAGCCAAGAGCTCTCTCAAGAGATTCAGCATTACAGTGTAATTACAATGAGGTCCTTAGTGTAAAAGAAAAAAGATCTCGGACCATTCATCATGCCCTACATGATAGGAGATGTGGAATTTGCAAAGGCATTGTGTGACTTAGGCGCCAGCATCAATTTATTGCCTCTTTCAATATTCAAGAAGTTAGGCTTGGGAACCCTTACTCCAATAAGCATGCGGTTGTTAATAACTGACAAGATGGTGAAGAAGTCTGTGGGGATATTGTATGACATTCTCATCTGAGTAGAAAAATTTATATTCCCTGTAGACTTCACGATTTTTAATTGCGAAGTTGACATCGAAGTCCCAATCATCTATTGAAGGCCCTTTCTAGCCACTGGGCGAGTACTGGCAGACATAGCATCAGACAAACTCAAGTTTTAATTGAATGATGAAAAAGTCATCTTCAATATTTGTCAGTCCATAAAGAGGCCCAATGATCTAAAGATGGAAGTTTGGACAGTTGGTGAAGTCTGAGTAATCAAGTATTTCAGGTTGTGCCATGACAGTGGATTAGACACTACTTGGGAGGAAACACAAGATATCTGATGTAACATTTATGTTTTTGTTTTATTTTAGCCTTTTTGACTTGTAGGTAGTTTTCTTTTCTTGTTTTTGGTTGTTATTTTAGACTCAAGGACTGGTGGCTTATAGGATAACAATTTGTGTTATAGAGATTATGTAGGAACAGGGTTAAGTTAGCAAATTACTATAGAAAAGTGAGAGGAGTTGATTCAACGAGTAATTTTATGGGCCATGGTTCATACCACGACATATACACTGACTCATAGAATCACTTCCAGTAAGAAAATTTTTGTGCACTCCAGTCCATGAGCTAACTTTAGGGCTTGTAGATTAAACTATGGGTCGTGAATGGGCTCATGGATCACAGGTAAGATTTCTGAAACTTGCTAAGTGTTGGGGCTACTACAATCTAACAAACAGGCCCTATGTCTATGTACACCCAGTAGAAAGATCTGTAGTTCCAATATCTAAAAACTAGGGTCCAAGAAACCACAAAACCATAGCCTAAGGGCCATCAATTTTCTTATGTCTCGTAATTGGGGTTTTAATGGGACCTAAACCCCACTTAAACCTGGCTCAGCCAGTTGAATAAAAAGGGGGAACAACATTTTCCCCTCATTTTTCTTACAATTAACCAAATACCCTAAGCCTTTCTTTCTTCCATAAAAAAATCAGACCACCGTTATGACTACCGCCATTGTTTTCGACCAAAATTTTAGCAAAATTTCGGCCACTCTTTAGTGCACGTAGGGATCCATTTTATTTGGTTTCTCTTGTAAAGTATTCTATTTGATCAAAATTCTGATATGTGCTTGTCTTAAGTTTTCATATTTCACCAAAAGTTTTGTCAATAAGTTGGGACATTTTTGAGAATGATATGCCAATATTCATGTTCTAATATTGGGTTTTACCTACATATGAGGATTATTACATGCTTGGAACTATTTATTTGATTGCATTTGAACTTGAATCACACATATGTCAGAACAATGAAAGTGATTTAACTAACCATAAGCCATGCTTGGTCTTGTAGGTGCATTTCTAATAACTATAATTACTGCACCTTGCTACCTATAAAGGCCTTCTACGGCACATAGACGAGCCTCCGTAGGCCCCCCTGTCACTTATTTTTTATCACGACCTGGACCCAGGCCTAGATGTTACACATTGAATGGGAATCTGAGAGTCCCAAAGAAACTCCAACATCGGTTTGGAAGCATACAAAAAGTAAACACATAATTCTATGGGGTGAGAAAATAGGACTCACTCTATAGGTTCAATTAAGGACTTAGGATCTTTCCATCACAACATATAGTCAATCCATAAATCACATAGCCAATTCACATAACGTTAGCCAAAGATAATCAACCCCTAACATAGACTTAAGTCATAACACATAGTATATAACATAAAGAAGTTTACAAGGTGTCCAATAGTACCTCTACAAAGATGGGTAAGTGGACAACACATTCCCCCTGGGCTCACTCTCAAATACATAAAGAAATGAAAGTAATATAGGTAGATATATGGTGGTTCATCCTTGGAAGATAGGAATTACCATTAAAAGTAAAATCGAGATCCAAGCTATGTGTTGAACGGTGGCTAAGTCGATGATCATGTATGCAAGGACTTTGATTATCCACCATTCGATGCTTAGTTTGGATCTCAAGTTTACTTGTAGTGCTGAGTCCTATCTTCTAAGGATGAACCACTATCTATCTACCTATGTTACTTTCATTTCTTTATGTATTTGAGGGTGAGCCCAGGGAATGTCTTGGCCCTGACCCATCTATGTAGAGGCATTGTTGGACACCTTGTAAACCTTTTTACGTTATATGCTATATGTTATGACTCGAATCTATGTTATGGGTTGGTTATCTTTGGCTACCATTATGTGAGTTGGTTATGTGATTTATGGATTGGCTATATGTTGTGATGGTAAGATCCTAAGTTCCGAATGGCCCTTATAGAGTGAGTCCTATTTTCCCGCCTAGTAGAATTATGTGTTTACTTTGTGTACACTTCAAATCGATGACATAAGTTTTGGTATCTTGAGGCTTCCTTGGAGACTCTTGGGTTTGCATTCGCCCTTTCACATCTAGGACTTGGGTGTAGGTTATAAAAAAGATGGTATCAGAGCCCTAGGTTTGTAAATGATCCTCAGAGTCCAACATGCTGCGTCAAGAAGTGTCCTTTTTAAGGGCATAAAGTGTACCATGCTTATAAGGGGGAAGTTATGATAAAGTTCTAGGAATTGTCTCACTTGTTCATGTCTTATATCATGCTATGAATAGTTATTTTAGATCTTCACCTTGATTGTGTCTTTGCTCTATTTCAGAAGATGCCTCGTGGTAGACCTTCCAGACCAGCCTCAGCTAATGAGGGTCAAGCATCTCAAGGGCCTATGGATGAGCCTATCTCTAATGGTGAGTTCCGTACGTCCTTTTCCACGTTTGCCCAAGTGGTGACTGCTCAGACTTTTCAGGCTAACGTTCCTCGGGATTCCACTCCGGCTTCTAGAGCGAGGAATTTCACCCCGATGAATCCTCCAGAATTCTTTAGGTATTAGGTTGATAAGGATGCTCAATAGTTCATTGATGAGCTCTCCAAAGTATTGAATGTCATAGGTATCACTTCGGAGGGGAGGGATGAACTGGCTACCTATCAGTTGAAGGATGTAGCACAGGTGTGGTATACTCAGTGGTCTATGGAGAGGGTTTGTGGCGATTCTGTTAATTGGGAGGAGTTCAACCTTGCCTTTCTGGATCGTTTCTTCCTACTTGAACTTAGGGAAGCTAGGATGAATGAGTTTATCAACTATAGGCAGGGTAATATGAGTGTGAGGGATTATGTCCTCAAGTTCACTAAGCTCTCCAAGTATGTTCCGACACTTGTGGCTGATCCTCGTGCACGAATGCACAAGTTTGTTTTTGATATCTCTGACTTGCTTGTCCAAAAATGTCATACGACCATGCTTAATCGGTATATGAACATTTCTAGACATATAGTGTATGCCAAAAAAGTTGAAAGGGAGAAAATCAAAGGGAGAAGAGTGAAATGACCCCAAAAAGTACCCAAAAATGTGCCTCAGAATGCTCAGAATTTTAATTTCCGTATATCTTAAAGTCCATTCGTTATTTCAAAAATCTAACTTCGTATTTGTGATCGGGGGTCAAAATCAGGTTAAAAAGGGTCTAACCCGATATAAGAGTGAAAGATTAACAATTATACTTTTTTAAGTGACGATTTCCAGAGAGCGATCCGCGCCGCTGGCGCAAAGCGCCAAGTGCACACTCATGTACAATTTTGCCTCCACATCCTCTCTGCTACGCGAAGAGGTATATATTCCCTGGCAGTGTTTTTCCTATGCGGTCTAAATATTCTAAGTGTTGGGCCCAAGTTTTCCCAAATGTGTTTTTATTTATACTTAGGCAATTTTACTGTTATATCATCCAGAATATTTCCCAATACCCCTCAAAACACTTAGCCATATTTTCACTCAAAAATTCAAGTCCCAAAACCCTTATCCAGAGCTAAGGATTTTCTTCAACATTCAAGTCTTCATCTTCAATCTTCACTAAGAGCTTCTCCAAAGATAAAGTATGTGGTGTTGAACCATTGGGTTCTTCCACCCATGATGCCTAAACTCCCTTTTTACTAATATTGCATGATTTAAAGTTGATTTTACATTTGGACTTGTATATTGATAAATTTACTATATAGTGAATTTAGTTCATGAATGAATGGTTGTTTTAGCATGTTTTAAGCTCTAAATCTTGGATCTAATGTTGGATTTGATGAGAGATTTTGATGTGAATGTATTAGGGGTGTTGCAAGGTGTTGATTGATAGTTTTATTAAAGATTTTATTGCATGATTTCATCTCTAAATTGTATGATCTTTTACCCCCATCACACCTCCCCAAGTGTTTGATAAAATGTCTGGTTAGGGTCTATTGTGGAAATGATGGTCCAAAGCATGAGGTATGATATGATTGACTATAAGATCGTGAAATGAGCTTATGTACATGATATATATGTTATATATAATATGTTGCATTAAGACCATGCCCGGTCCGGGGGTATAAGAGCCTGGATAACCATGTGAGCGATATGTACCTTGATACTAGGATGTCCAGGTGTGAATGACATCAACCATGTGAGGGGTATGTACTTTTCCATTAGGGTTTCTAGGTGTGAATGACATCAACCATGTGATGGGTATATACGTTGCCACCAGGGTTCCCAGGTGTGAATGACATCTCCTAACCAAAGTTGGGATTCTAGCTTGGTGTCTTCTACACATATGATATTCGATATGAGCATGAGCTACTTAAGCATGTTTTACTTAAGCATTGATCATACATGTCATATTATTATACTATGCCTATTATCTAATATATGCATTTTCAGTATGATGTCAATCTATTGTTGCATTACATCCCATATACTTAGTACAGTCAAACATACTAACACATACTCTTGCCTACATGATATCACCATGTAGGAACCGTTGCTCGAGTTGATCATCCTCCTCCTTCATGTGGCTAGATAGGTCCAAATCAATGCTACTTGGTGAGTCCTCCACTTCGGGGACCTTAGTGTATGGTGCTATCATCTATTTTTTGAGAAACTTTCTTATTCTCTATTTTTACCATGAGGGTGAGCCCAATTACTTTGTCTTGGCCGCTGCTCTATCTATGTATTTAGAGATGTTTGTTGGACAAGTTATGTATCTACGTTATGAGCTTTAACCCTTGTCTCTTGATTAGGATATTTCTGCAAGTTTTCCTATAGCCCCATTGCCCCTATTCCTACTCTATATGTCTTTTTTATGTTCCGCGGCCAAGGATGTGTAATAATAAGTTATGCGGCTTGTTTGGGGTTCCTTTGGGTTCACCATTCGCCGTGTAACATCTAAGCCCTAGGCTTAGGTCATGGTAAGCTTGGTATCAGAGCACTAGGTTGTTACGTCCTCGGAGTACAACACACCGCGTCGATTAGAGCCCTATTCATGGTTGTGAAGAGCTCCATGACTATGAGTAGGAGCCTATGAGGCATTTTAGGAAATATTTCCCTTCTTCATGTTTTAAATCGTGCTATAGATTTGTCGTGAGTTTTCCCCCCTAATGATTGTTCTTTTCTATGCTAGATCATACCAAACACTAGAGGAAGACAGGCCCAAACTCCCAAGGAGCAACATACCAATGGTGAGCTCCGGGATGCTCTTACTAATGCTTGACCAAGTGGTGCCCAACCAAGTCTAACAAGAGGCCCAAGCCCCTTATGCTACTACCCCGGGAGCTAGGGTAAGAGACTTCATTAGGATGAGTCCTCCATTTTCCCATGAGTCAAAGGTCAATAAAGATCCATAAAAGTTCATTGATAAGGTCTACATAATCTTGAACAACATAGGTGTTGGGACAAATGAAAAGGCTGAATTGGTGGCATAGCAACTCAAAGGGTATCCCCTTCTCACCCTTCCATTGCTCATACCAAATTTGGGCTATGAGTGTGAGAGTATGCCCTCAAATTTAATCAGCTTTCAAAGTATGCTCCTCACTTTGGGGCCGATCATAGATCAAGGATGAATAAATTTGTGATGGGGTTCTCCAACTTGGTGAGTGAAGAATGCCAGTCCGCCTTGCTAATTGGGGACATAGACTTGTCTCGATTGATGATTTATGCCGAGCAAATGGAGGAAGAAAAGTTGAGAAAGAGGAAGGTTCATGAGGCCAAGAGGTCCTGTTTTGATAGTATGTTTCAAAAGGATATTAGATTTCATCAAGGCCAAGGGCCTCGTCATGCTACTAGCAGGGGGTTTGACAATGGTTTCCCTAGGACTCAAGGTGTAGATTGAATGGCTCCTAATGAAGTGTGTCCTAGATGTGGAAAGAATCATGGGGGCCCATGTTTTAGGGATTCTAATGCATGCTATGAATGTTGGGATCTTGGTCACAAGAAGGTAGATTGTCCGAGAAACCGTGGTAAGGTCTGGGGCACTAATGCGGTCCCATAGGGGAGAGATGGTCCTCAAGGTGGTCCCCTAAGGAACAATCAATTTTATGCTCTACATGGAAGGCAAGGGGTTGGTGAGGTCCTTGATATTGTTACCGATATATTGAAAATCTTTGACTTTGATGTGTATGCTTTGAATGATCTGGGTGTCACTCTTTCCTTTCTTACTCCTCTTGTTGCTAAAAAGTTCCATGTTGTCTCTGAGGTGTTGCATGAGTCACATGAAGTGTCTACTCCTATTGGTGCCTCTATTGTTATTAGGAAAGTTTATAGGAGTTATCCTATTTGCATTTTGAATAAGTTGTTGCCTTGTGATCTTGTTGAATTAGACATGCTAGACTTTGATGTCATTCTTGTGATGGATTGGTTTCATGCCTACTATTCTTCTATTGATTGTAAAACCCATAGGGTCAAGTTCCAATTTCCTAATGAACCCGTCCTTGAGTGGGAAAGTCAAGATGTGGTAGTCAAGGGTAGATTTATTTCATGCATTAAAGCCCACAGGTTGATTTCCAAAGGGTGTTTGTATCATCTTGTGAGGGTTAAAGATGTGTAGTCCAACGTCCCTTCCATTGAGTCGGTTCCGATTGTAAATGAGATTCTTCATGTCTTCCCAAATGACCTTCCTGGTGTAACTCTAGAAAGGGAGATAGATTTTCACATAGATCTCCTTCTCGACACTCAACCTATCTTCGTTCCCCCTTACCGTATGGCCCTAGCGGAGTTGAAGGAGTTAAAGGAGCAATTGACAGATTTGTTGGAAAAGGGATTTATTAGACCTAGCTAATCACCTCGAGGTGCACCGGTGTTGTTTGTATAGAAGAAAGATGGACTACTTAGAATGTCCATGACTACCGGCAACTCAATAGGGTCACTATAAAGAATAGATATTCTCTTTCAAGAATTGATGATTTGTTTGACCAATTGCAAGGGGCTAGATTCTTCCCTAAGATTGACCTTTGGTCCGGGTATCGTCAAGTGAGGGTGAGGGAGTGTGATATTCCCAAGACGGCTTTCCAGACTAGATATGGGAATTATGAGTTTGTGGTGATGTCCTTTGGGTTGACTAATGTACCGGCCATCTTCATGGACGTAATGAATAGGGTCTTCAAGCCCTACCTTGATTCCTTTGTTGTGGTCTTCATTAATGATATTTTGATCTATTCACATAGTACGGAGGAGCATATGGGTCATTTGAGGGTTGTATCGCAAAGATTGAGGGAGAGAGATTGTATGCTAAATATGACAAGTGTGAGTTTTAGTTGAAAGAGGTTGTATTCTTGGGTTATGTGGTGTCAGGGGATGGTATTAAGGTGGATCCTAAGAAGACTGATCTGATTAGGAATTGGCTTAGACCATTGACCCCGTCAGGTATTATAAGATTCTTGGGCCTTACGGGTTACCATAGAAGGTTTCTTGAATGGGTTCTCCTCCTTTGCTTCCCCTATGGCAAAATTGACTAAAAGAAGGTTAAGTTTGTATGGACTGAAGAATATGAGAAAAAGTTCCAAACATTGAAAGATAGGCTTTTGTCTGCTCCTTTATTGTCAGTACTGGATGGACTTGAGACTTTTATTGTGTATGGTGATGCATCTATAGTTGTTTGGGTTGTGTGCTAATGCAAAATGGTAAGCTCATAGCCTATGCCTCTAGGCAAGTCAAAGTGCATGAAAATAACTACCCTACTCATGATCTTGAATTGACCGCCGTGGTGTTTGCATTAATGATTTGGCATCATTATTTGTATGGGGTGCGTGTTGATGTCTTCACCAATCATAAGAGCCTCCAGTATATCTTCACTCAAAAAGATCTTAACTTGAGACGAAGAAGGTGGCTAGAACTTCTTAAGGGCTACGACATGAGTGTGCATTACTATCCAGGTAAGCCAAATGTTGTGATAGATGCTTTTAGTTGGGTGTCTATAGGTAGCCTAGCTCATGTGGATGGTGGTGATAGTGAGATGGCTAGGGAGGTGCATAGATTGGCTAGATTGGGGTTAGGTTGGAAGATATGGGTAATGGTTTAGTTATTGTTGATGGTTCTAAATCTTCCTTTGTTGATGAGGTGATAGCAAAACAAGATCTAGACTCCTCCTTTCTTGAATTGAAGGCCTTGGTGAAAGAGGGCAAAATAGAGGTTTTCTCCCAAGGGGGAGATGGGGCCCTTAGATGCTAAAGTAGGTTATGTTTGCCATGTGTTGATGGTTTGAGGGAGAGAACCCTTGATGTGTCCCGTATTTCTTCTTACTCTATCCACCCCAGTTCCACCAAAATGTATAGAGACTTGAGGGATGTTTATTGGTAGGGAGGCACGAAGAGGGACATTACCGAATTTGTTTCCGGTAGCCATAGTTGTCAACAACTCAAAGCCAAACATCAAAGGTCGGGTGGCCTAACCCAAGACATAAAGATTCCTACTTGGAAATGGGAGGTGATTAATATGGATTTTGTGGTTGGGCTGCCCAAGACTAGAAAAAGTTTTGATTCCATATGGGTGGTAGTAAGGATGATGAAATCAGCTCACTTTCTACTGGTCAAGACTATATATAGGGATGAAGATTACGCAATATTGTACATCCATGAGTTAGTGATGTTACATGGGGTTCCTTTATCCATTATGTCGGGTCAGGGTTCATAATTTACTTCACACTTTTGGAGTTCTTTTCAAAGAGGTCTTGGTACAAAAGTTCACCCTAGTACGACCTTCTACCCTCAAATGTATGGCAAGCCGAAAGGACAATTCAAACACTTGAGGATATGCTTATGGCTTGTGTTTTAGATTTTAATGTTAGTTGGGATGACCATCTTCCACTGATTGAGTTTTCCTACGACAATAGTTATCACCCTAGCATCGGTGTGGCCCCTTTTGAGGCTCTTTATGGGAGACGTTGTAGATCACCAGTGGGTTGGCTTGAGGTTAGAGAGGTAGCTTATTGGGGATGGATCAGGTTATCAATGTTCTTGAGAAGGGTAGGAAGATTAGGAAAAGGTTGAGGACATCCCAAAGTCGACCATAATCCTACGCCGATGTAAGAAGAAGAGACCTAGAATTTCAAGTAGGTGATTAGGTCTATTTTAAAGTTTCTCCAATGAAAGGTGTGATACATTTTGGTAAAAAAGGGAAGTTGAGTCCAAGGTATATTGGTCCTTATGAGGTGATAAAGAGGGTTGGCAAGGTAGCTTATGAGCTAAAGTTGCCTGGTGAAATGAATTTGGTTGATCCAGTATTCCATATCTCTATGTTGAGAAAATGTGTTGGTGATCCTACTGCCATTGAGTCTCTTGATATTGTGGGTTTTGTTGAGGATAAATTGACTTATGTGTAGGTTTCGATTCAGATCTTCGATAGGCAAGTGAAGAGATTGAGGAACAAAAATGTGGCATCTGTTAAGGTCCTTTGGAGGAACCAACAGGTTAAAAGTGCTACATGGGAGGCCGAAGCGGACATGCAAAAGCGGTATCCATATCTTTTCCACTCCACTCAAGCCTAAGGTATTAATTCTAAGTCCCGTATGTGATTTCAAGCCTTAAATTTCAACCCCTATGTCATTCATATGCATTTATGTTTAAGTTGATAAATTTATAATAATTTTACACCTATGTTGAGAATTGAAATTGGTGTTTTACATGTTATGTTGCATTCTTGTTAGGGATGATTTGTTCATAATCATGCTTGTCTTGTACATCTCTTTTACATTCAGGGATGAACATTTCCAGGGGGAGATATTGAAACGACCCCAAAAAGTGCCCAAATATGTGCCTCGGAATGCCCGAAATTTTAATTTTCCATATATCTTAAAATCATTTTATTATTTTGAAAATATAACTTCATATTTGTGATCGAGGGGTCAAAATTAGGTGAAAAAGGGTCTAACCCTTATTTAAGAGCGAAGGATTAGCAATTATAAATTTTTAAGTGTCAATTTCCAGAGAGCAATCCGTGCCCCTGGTGCGACGCGCCAATGGCGGGCTCAAGTAAAATATTTCCTCCGCGTCCTCTCCATGACACTGAGAGGTGTATTTTCCTTAGCAGTGGTTTTCCTGTGCCATCCAAATATTTTATGTGTTGGGCCAACTTTTCCCAAACGTACTTTTATCTAAACTGAGCCAAATTTCGCCCTTATATCATCCAAAACATTTTCCAATACTCCCCAAAACACTTAGCCATATTTTTGCTCCAAAATTCAAGTCCTAAAACCCTCATACAGTGTTAAAAGTTTCTTTAAGCTTCAAGTCTCCTTTTTCAATCTTCACCAAAAGCTTCTCCAAAGATAAGATATGTGGTGTTGAACCATTGGGTCCTTCCACCCATAATCCCCAAGCTCCTTTTTTACTAACATTGCATAATTTAAAGTTGATTTTACATGTAGGTCTTGCATATTGAGAAATTTACTGCACAGTTAATTTAGTTCATGAAAGTATGGTTGTGTTAGCATGTTTTGAGCTCTAAATCTTGGATCTATATTGGATTTGATGATGGGTTTTGATGTGATTTTCTTGGAGGTGTTGCAAGGTATTGATTGATTGTTTTACAAAAGATTTTCTTGCATGATTTCATCTCTAAATTTCATGGTCTTTTACCCCCATTACACCCCCAAGTGTTTGATAAAATGTCCGGCTAGAGTTTCTTGTAGAAATAAAGGTCCAAAGAATGAGATATGATATGATTGACTATGTGATAATGAAATTAGCTTATGTACATGTTATTTATGTTTTATATAATGTGTTACATTATACCATGTCCGGTCCGGAGGGTGTAGGAGCCTGAATAACCATGTGAGGGGTATGTACCTTGCCATCAGGGTGTCCAGGTTTGAATGGCATGAACCATGTGAGGGGTATGTACCTTGCCACCAGGGTGTCAAGGTGTGAATGGCATCAACCATGTGAGGGATATGTACCTATCCACCAAGGTGTCCAAGTGTGAATGGCATCTCCCAACTAAAGTTGGGATTCTAGCTTGGTCGCTTCTACACATATGATATCTGATTTGAGCATGAGCTACTTAAGCATGTTTTACTTAAGCAGTGATCATACATGTCATATTTTATACTATGCCTATTGTCTAAGATATGCATTTTGAGTATGATGTTCATTTATAGTTGCATTGCATCCCAAATACTTAGTATATTCAAACGTACTAACGCATACTCTTGCCTATATGATATCACCATGTAGGAACCGGTGCTCAATTTAATCACCCTCCTCCTCCACGTGGCTAGATCGGTTCGATTCAAAGAAAGTTGGAGAGTCCTCCACTTCCGGGACCTCAATCTATGATGCTATTATCTATGTATTGAGACACTTTCTTATGCTCTATTTTGACTATGAGGGTGAGCCCGGTTACTTTGTATTGGGCCCCACTCTATCTATGTATTTAGAGGTGTTTATAGTACAAGTTATGTAGCTATATTATGAGTTTTGACTCTTGTCTCTTGATTATGATGTTTACGCAAACTTTCCCTTATCCCCATTGCCACTATTCCTGCTCTATATGTCTTTTATATGCTTTCGTGACCAAGGCTGTGTAATAATAAGTTAAGAGGCTTGTTTGGGGCTCCTTCGGGTTCCCCATTCGCCATGTCACGTCTAAGCCCTAGGCTTGGGTCATGACAAATACTGGATGATCCTAAGAGGGCCATTTTGATGGTGGGTTCTTCTGCTCTCGGGTAGTGGTTTTGGTTGCATCCAATAGGGCCAATGTTCAGGTAGCCTGAGGTCGACAAGCTAGCCAAGGGTTCCTCAAGGTGTTGCTACGAGGAATAATAGGTTTTATGCCCTTCATGCACGTCAGCAGGTTGAGGAGGCTCCGAATGTTGTTACTGTTATGTTAAAAGTCTTTGATTTTGATACTTATGCTTTTCTTGATCCAGGTGCAAACTTGACTTTTGTAACCTCTCTGTTGGTTGTAAAATTTGGTTTGAGTCCAAAAATTTTGAGGGAGCCTTACTCGGTTTATACTCTGGTGGAGTGGCACATGAGCCGTTTACCCTCAAGTCAAATGGCTTCCTGCAAAATTTTCCTCCGATTCATTGACGGTGTTTTCATAAATTTAGTTATTTCTATTGGTCTTTTGGGAATTCCTATGCTATTTTAAGGTCATATAAAGACCTAAAACCAATTTCAAACATTTAAAAATCACTCTTCATATTTTAAAACCTGTCAAAAGATTTCCACAAAAGAACTCTTGGAGATTTCAACATTTGAGGTTGGGAACTCAACCCTTCTTCAAAATTCTTTGGGGTTTCTTCATCTTGGTGAAGGTATGTGCATTTGATCCTTGATTACCTTCCAATCGATAGACCCAAACTATTTTCAAGCAATTTCATTAATTTCTCGCTTACTTTAAATCGGGGTTTTGAATAATATGATTCCTTAAGATCAAATAGTATATGGGTTATGTATATTTATTGATTTTAAGTTGATTTGAATTATAAAATGATGATTTACATTGGTTTATGAGATTATGTGTATGTATGCCCCTTTTTAAGACTTGTTTATGTATGAGTGTTTATATGTTAGATTTGAATATGGACGTAATGGTGTATTTACTTCATGTTCACATTATATTGTTGATTTTAGATTTAATTCCAATTACCCATGCCTTCCTCATATCAGTCATAGAATTTTCATTCATGACATTGGACTATTTTGAGAAATTATATTATGAGTTAAACCCAATTATGTTTTATGATATGATATTAGTTATGACAAGAATGGATCACATATGTGTCAGTTGATTATTGCTCTTTGAGCATTTTGGGTGCTTGCACCATTTTGTATGTGAATGGACTATTCCTATGCATGAATATCATGACTATCAATTATGAATTTTGGCATTTGATCCTATATATGAATTATTATGAATGGTGTTTGGCTTTTAAGCCCAATTGTGCATTAAAACGTTTTGGCAAGTCTTGTACCTTTTGAAAGAATGTATAAATACGTATATTATAAATATTCTTTTGGGATGATGACTTAACACCGATGGAATGAGGGGTCCACTCTCTTTCCTTGAACTATGTGCTTAACACAGGGTTCTTTTCGAAATGGGGTTGTCTGTAAGGAATGTTACTTCATACGACATGGAGTTGCCCATAAGGTGAAGTATGGTTTACCTTTGGCAAGTAGACCATCTCTTTACTGATTAGGGGATTTCATCAGGATTCCAAGTGATAGCTTGTTTGGTCTTATTTATGTTGGTTGACGTCACATCCTTACTATATATGAGCATCATATGCATTCATGCATCATGAATTTCATAGCATCTTGTTATATTACATTCCTTGATATACAATAGTTTCTATATTATGTGCCCTTGTCATCTAACTTTGATATGCAGGTCTTGGTAAGTTCATGCATTACATTTCGCATACTTAGTATATTCAAATGTACTAACGCATACTCTTTCCTATATAATTTCACCATATAGAGACCAAGGACCTTGATCATCCACCGTTCGATGCTTAGTTTGGATCTCGAGTTTGCTTGTAGTGGTGAGTCCTATCATCCAAGGACGAGCCACCATATCTCTACCTATGTTACTTTCATTTCTTTATATATTAGAGAGTGAACCTGGGGAATATCTTATCCCCAACCCATCTATATAGAGGAATTGTTGGACACCTTGTAAACCTCTTTACGTTATATGCTATGTGTTATGACTCAAGTTTATGTTATGGGCTAGTTATCTTTGGCTATCATTATGTGAGTTGGTTATGAGATTTATGGCTTGGCTATATGTTGTGATGGAAAGATCCTAAGTCCCGAATTTCCCCTATAGAGTGAGTCCTATTTTTTTTGCCTCGTAGGATTATGTGTTTACTTTGTGTATGCTTCTAAACAAATTATGTGAGTTTTGGTATCTTGAGGATTGTTTGGAGACTCTTAGGTTCCCATTCGTCGTGTCACATCTAGCCCTTGGGTCTGGGTCATGACATTTTTGTAACCTTTTGATTTTCTTTCCCGTATAGTTAAGACTTACATATGTGTTAATTGTGTGCCTTTTGATTTTCTTTCCCATATAGTTAAGACTTACATATGTGTTAATTGTGTTGATTTCAAGTACGATGGCTCCCAAATCAAGAAAGAGTGAGATTAGAGCCATACAAACCCAATTATAGGATGAGCCTTCAGATACCCTGACCGAACCTGAGGCCATTGGGTCACTTGAGGAGCTTGGCATCCAGCCAGGTTTGGATGCGAATAATAGCATGTGCAGGTGGAAGCTAGACAAATAGTCCAACCCCATACTCATGCTATAGTGGTCTGGCCTCCCTAGTCTGATGGGGGAGACACCGAACGGTGTAGCTCCATGCAGATGAAAAGCTTCGAATAGGGGTCTCGAGTAGGTTTAGATGACGGAGAGGAATCTAAGTCAGGAGATGAGTGAAGGTCTGAGTCCACCTCAGCTCCTCTAGTACCTCTTGCCCTAGTAGGTCCATTGAGGTACTATAGGTGTGTCCGACACATGCAGGGCTTATATCAAGAGAACATCAAATATGATAAGGGGGGTCAATAGGCCCAAACTATATTTGAGTAGCCAAAGCCAGTGGAATTAGGGCTTGACAGTGCTCCTACACTTCGAGACAGCATGGTTCAGTATCATCTAGAGTGGTTGGCAGCCCCATCGGGGAAGTACTCCTCAACCCTTATTCGAGCGTTCTATGTGTCCTACACTGCCACTATCATGGCGTTAACCCAAAGGGGAAGAGATACCTTTCAAAGCCTCGAATTATACAGATGATTGTGAGAGGAGTTCTGATCAATATATTCGAGGCCACCATCCGTCAATTTTTATTTGGTACCGAGTATCAGGTGTGGTGCCCCATTTTTCTCGCAAAAAAAATGGGAACCTTGACAACTTCGTGGAAACTATTCTTTTGGGATTGAAAATTAATGAATTTGAAGAGTCGCTAGCTAATGAATTAAGGTACATTAGGACACCCTTCTAACTTAATAATTAACTAAGGGTCTAATTCAACTAGAGATCAGGTAAGGATTCTAGTTACCTTGAGGGAAAGCTGCTAGACACCCTTTGAGGTCCACAAATGTAGATCCGGTCATGTCTCGTATTTTATGTGGAGGTTGAAAAACTATAAGTGAGGTCAACAAAATAATTGAATGTTTAGACTAAACATAAGATATAAACACATAATCTTTTGTACTTATAATTAGAACAATAAATATAGATATGTGATTAGCATAAAAAGTACATTTTGATAATATTTTAAAGTAGCAAAGTTACATGCAACATAATAAGACAAATACAAGAAAAAGTAATAACAAAGTGAATTAAATATGAAAGAAAATATTTTGTTCAACACTGAAAAAAATCACAAACATTTCATTTACTACCACAGTTGAGAATATATATCATTTGAAACAAAAAAAAATGTAATCTATATTCCAAATGAATGACATTTAGAGACAAGTTTAGATATGAGATTTCTAACATGTATTACAATAAATAAGATACAAAATACTCAAGTCACAAAAATTTTATTAATTCAACCAGTTAAGCAAGCATATTCACAAGCTATCTAATAAAATAAATATCGATAATATTAATGACAAAAGAAAAGGAAACTAACTTGATTGCTCTCCGAAAACTACTTAAAGTATTTGAATAATATGAACAAAAAGAGAAAGCTAATCCAAAAATAAAATAAAATAAGGACAGGGAGAATAAAAGAACTAAGCCGATTCCTTCCAAATAATATGTCTAATGAGTCTAGGAAATATAAAAAATATAAAGAAGAGCCTAATCCACCCATACATAATATTTTAGTCATTTTTTATAAATTATAATATGTCACATAAGAAAATAAATTATTAATAAATTCTATGCCACCTTAATTAATTTAGTAACAATTATAATATGAGAGACTAAAACAAATAATAAATTAATCATACATAAGATGATGTTAAAAGAGTGGGATAAGGATATATGACAATGCTAAATTTGGGCCCAATTCTAACACCCCGTAAAATTATCAAAATACTCGTAGAACATAATCGTGAGCATAACGTGTCTTTCAAAACTCCAATGGAAAATTCGAGACCGGATTTGCAATCAACGCAAAATGTTGTGTGGCAAAATAGTCTCGACCTGATTTTAGAGCAATCAAGTTGAATAATAATTTTTACTAGTTAATTCAAAAATAGTGTCAGTTGGCGCCCCTGGCAAGATGCGGACAGGGCGCGGAGTAAAACTTATATCATTTTAAATTTTCGCCGAGAAGTTCAAAATTCGTCCGGATGAAATTTTAAAGAAAATACACTGGTCCGCACTTTGGTGCGTTATGGACGGGTGCATGATTTTTGAAATTTCTTTTTTAAATTTGGGAAGGTCCTTTTGGTCATTCTCCAACCTATTCTAAGTTTTAAAATGTGTTTTAAAGTCCTTTCATTTGTATGAAGGGTTTCAAACCCATTATTTTCTTAAGTCTAAAGCGTATTCCTGAGAGAGGAAGAAGAAAAGGTTTGAAGGTTCGGGGATTGAGGGTCAAATTCTCAAAGAAGATTAGTATAATTTTCATATCAGGTATATAAGGCTAAACTTAAAGTATGAGATTGTTCTCCCATGTGCTCCATAGATGGTCATAGATGAGTTCAGAACCCATGAGTCCCCACATATGATTCTTAAAGTATTATCCTTATTAAATTCTTGAATCAAGTTTTTATTGCATTAATGTGTTTCTAGTATTCAATAATATCTTGATGATGTTTTCATTCACACGAACCCTAATTGAGGATTATGGTTGCTTTTATGCATTATTTTGAAAACTAAGATTTGATAGCCATATTAACCATGTTAAATACCGATGATTTCTTTTAGAACATTTTATTGAATTTTCGTGATTATAACTTTTGACCATGCACAATAATTTGAGAAAGAACTTTGATGATAATATAAATATATTTACTCATAATATATTTATTGATGAATGATGTGATGGTTGATATAAGCTTAAAGAGGAATGATTTGATTGATGAGTTGTGCATATTTTAGTCTTGGGAGTATTACTGAGCACTGAGTGGGTGAGGAGTGTCACCCAAGAACTGCATTTGCTAGCATAGGGTAGTTGTGTAGCATGTTCTGGCGACTCTTGTCTCAAAGGTTGGACATTCTCTTTGGATTTGAGAGAAAGAGATAGAGATATTACATCCTTTACCATAGCAAGTTTAGGAAGGGCGTGGCAATAATGCTGATTTGTTGTACCACCTAACCTAAAGGTAGTGGGACAGGATAGATGTCGGTTAAGAAAAACTCCCAAGCAACATTAATTAAGCATGATATTTCTAACAGAGTTATTCTTTTCTTTTAAAATGTACATTACCAAGAGCATGATTTACTTTAAACTTGCATGTTTTATTGAGTTGAGATAAGTTAAGCCTTTTGAGTTGAGTTGATGTTATTGCCATATTATTCTACATGTTTCGGTCTCATTCAGTTATTTTACATATCGTACATTCCACTTACTGATGCCACTCTAATGCTGCACTGTTTTATAATAAAGATACAAGGGATAGAGATCATCAACAGGCGTTTGGTTGTGGATCTTTGGACTCCAGTAGATTGGTGAGTCTCCCTTACTTCGGAGGATTCATATGATACTTTTATCTTGCTTTAGAGTAATAGTTGGTTAGCATTTATTTTGATTGATGTAGCCATACGTCTCTTATTGGCACCACCTCTAGAGTCTGATTGTTGATTGATAGGACTCTGAGCTAGTTCTATTCTACTAGCTTTTTTTTAATACTTCTTTGGGAGTAGATGAGATGTGTCCACTCACTTCCTTTTTTCTTCTACTATTTTTGTAGAGTTTACTGTTGAATGAATGTGACGAGGCCAAGTAGTTCCCTTGGAAAATAGCAATAGTCTTTAAGTGCCGGTTACGTCTAGGATATCCTCCTGGGGCGTGACAAACTTGGTATCAGACCATGAGTTCAAGAGTCCTAGAGAGTATATGAAGTCATGTCTCGTATAGTTCTTATTATTGGTGTGAAGAGATCCATATCCAGAATTTGGAGGCCATAGGACATTTAGGAATTATTTCCGTGCTTTCAGATTCTAAATCGTGTGATAAAGTCAAACTCTATAAAAATTTCTTTCCTAAATCGTGCTTTACACGTTGCAAACCATGCCTTCTAAACGCACCGTGGACTTGAGGAATATGATTAACACCGAGAAGCTTGAGCCTACTACTCTGCTTATTACACATGATCGATGGGTAGAAGAGGACAAGGAGAGTGAGATGGAAGAAGCTTAGGGTGAGCAGGAAATAGGTTCCCCTTTCTGCAGAGACCCTAGAGTTATATACCACCACCAATGAGTACACCCACATCCCGAAGTAGATATAAACTAAGGCCAATGAGAGACCATTATTTCATGGTTTGTAATCTTCCACCACGAGGGAGAGTGACTCTATGACATAAACGAAAGCCACCATGTAGAGGATGTCACAAACTTCGTTTGGAACAGTTTCAATTTGGAATGGTGTCGTTGTGACAGGTATAAGTTGAGTCTTTACTTGCTTTTGATGCTATCCATGAGAGGAAAGTTTATGTTTACAAGAAGTTTAATGTTGCCAAATAAGATTGAGATTTAAGGTCTTGTAAAACCATAAGTAGAGTTATTACCCCAGAGCTAGAAATATGATGAGGGAGAGGAGGAGACTGGGTAGTGAGAGTGGTGATTGATTGAGGTTTTTAGTTAGAGTTTTGTACCTACTTGGTAAGTAATATGGTGATGAATCAATTTCCATAAATTTCATGAAAGAGTCGTAAATATCCTATGACTTTTATGATGCAGTATAGGGGAAGAGTGGTTGTCATAAGGTGTTAGAGGACGCCCAAACTAGCGAAAAGTGTATATTGATATGTTGTAGTATTCATACTATTGAGGTGAAGTGTAGATCTCAAATAGGGGGAAGGAGTGCTTTTAAGGTGATAGATCTAAATTATGCTTATGATTTTTAATTGATAGTTCATAAGACTTATCAAGTTATAAGCTTAGTCAGATAAGGAGATATGATTGAATAGGTGAGTATTACTGACTGAGGAGGAAGATATGCGTTGATTGAGTATTTTTTATGAGATTTTAGTGGAATTATGTTCCCTAACTATTTATCTAGTAGTTTTAAGTTAGCGCTAGAGAGGTGTATGATAAATACATATGTTTGTATTAGACCCTAAGCTTGAATTTTGGGGAGTAGTATGAAAGAGGAGATAGTATCATGAGAGTGATAGTCTTAGTTGGAGATCTTCTCTAAGAGGCTTGCCATAGTGTATGAAGATACTAAATTACAAGGAAAGTGATGCTATGGGTAGGGTATAAGTGCCCTTAGGTAAGACTAGTGAAACAAATATAGATCATAGAAAAGAAGAGACTTGAGATATGTATCCACGATTGTGTAAAAGTGTGTGAAGCTCTAAGTTATGACTTCTATAAGAATGTAGACAATATTTTGAGTTCAATGTGAAGTAGGTTGAGGTAAGTATTAGGTGTCATCCCAAACAACTAAGTTGATTGGGGTTTATGGATAGATAATAAGGAGTTTTCCATTATAGTGTAAGTATTATACAGATGGGTTTATGAGAGCACAGAAGTTGAGTGCTTGTAGGCAAAAGAAGAGGTAAGATTGTAAGAGTTATAAAAAGTGGTTATGTACGCCATTAAGATTAGCAAACATTAAGAGAGAGTTCCATAGAGACAAGAGGAAGATGAAAGTGATGTCATTAGAAAGATTTTGAGTAGCTAGTCATATGTATATCATTATAGAATAACAGAAAAGTTTAAGACGTTCTTGTGGGTAGTGATTCCTTGACTGAGTCGAGGTATATGCTTGCAACCTAGTAGAGGAAATTGATTCCCAAATTTAGAGAGATGACCTTGAGAGCTAAGGGTGAGATGAGGGGTTATTAACCCAGAATGAGTTTTGAGTTTAGATACTGATGAGTTGATTAGGACAAGATGATGATGTTTTTAGGTTCTTACATTCCTTAGAGCTCGGTTAAAGAGATGATGTATTCCTGTCTTACGTATGAGAACCATGCGTCTAGATTAAACCCATACACCGATGTGGATTCATGTTCATGGTGGGTCCCGAGGACGAGGAGTGACAGTTGTAGTTTATCTCAAGGAAGTCTCAGAATTCCCAACCTTTTTGTCATATGAGATGCAACTTGAGTTTCACAACATATTCAATTCCATAAATTAGCAATAGGTCCAAAAGGGAAAATGAGGTTGTATCACATTACGAATTCTCTCAGATTGAATTCTTCGAATGTATTACGCTCATGGTCGTTCACTCCAAGTCTTTCCAATAATCCTACCTTCCAGTCTTGATAGTAATGTTGATGACAATAGATGAGTTATTGATTGAATTTGATGTGACCTGAGTTTTACACTACGTATAGTTCTGTGAGCTCCAAGTGAGTCCTGATATACAAGGGAAACTATACTTTATTTCAAATGTCCTCAGATAAGATTTCTCGATTGAATCATTCTAATGATCTTTCATTCCAAGATCTTTGAGTAATCCAGCTTTTCAGTCTTGATAGAAGTATTAATGATAGTAAAAGAGTGATGGTTGATGAGTGATAGAGTCAGAGTTCTTGATCCTAATGTCATCTTACGCATGTACTAACCTTTGGCTTGTTATGGCTGATAGGAGAGAATGAGTGCTCTTGAATTGTGATAAGGGAGTTGAGTTCCTATCCTTGAGTTGATGTTCCTTTTGAGCCTCTGTGTACTTGAGTATGCAAGCCGTTGATGGTATTCGTGCCTAATAATGATATTGGAGATAAAGTTTACGCTCTAGATATTATGTTCTAAGTCTATTCTTGAGAATGAGTATTCGAGTATCTGAGTATTTGAGTTTTTGATGGTATTCATGCTTGGCATGGAGAGGTAATAATTTGACGTTTCACCAAAAGGAAAGATGACGAGTTTCTCTAGGTCCAAGTTAATGCTGATAGTAGTAGACTGAGAGTGGGGGTAGATGGTGTCATGACCCAAGCCTAGGGCCTAGACATGACACGATGAAGGGGAACCCGAAGGAACCCCAAATAAGCCTCTTAACTTATCATTACACATCATTGGTCGTGAAAGCATATAAAAACATTAAAGAGTGAGAATAGGGCAAAAGGGCTAAGAGAAAAAGCTTGAACGATATTATAGTCAATAGACAAGGGTTAAACTAGTACCATTGATACATAACATTTCTAACAACCACCTCTACTACATAGATAAGAGCGGGGGCCAAGACAAAGCAACCAGGCTCACCTTCACAGTCAAATAGAACATAAGGAAGAGTGTCTCAATACATAATAAGAGAGAATAGACTAAGGTCCCTAAAGTGGAGGACTCACCAACTAGATTGAGTAGCACCAAACTAGCCACGTCGAGGAGGATGATCAACTTGGGCACCAGTTCCGTACATAGTGATATCATGTAGGGAATAGAATGTGTTAGTATGTTTGAATGTACTACATATGTAGGATGAAATGCAACAATAGATAGGCATCATAATAAAAATGTATAATACTGAGCAATAGACATAATATAACAATATGGCATGCATGATCAATGCTCAAGTAAAACATGCTTAAGTAATTCATACTCATGTATGATATCATATCTGTAGAAAAGACCAATCTAGCTATTCAAGGTACAAACCCCTTGGTGGTTGTGTGGTACAAATCTCTCACATGGTTTATGATAATCACACCTTATCATCATAGCGGCGAAGTACAGACCCCTCACATGGTTGATGAGTACAAACCCCCACCATGGTTACCCGGGCTCTTATCCCCCTGGATCGTATAGTCTAATGCAACACTTTATATGGAGAATATCATATACATAAGCTCACTTCATCATCATATAGTGATTCATATCATATCTTATGCTTTGGACCTTTAGCTCCCCAAACAACTACATCCGGATATTTTATCAAACCCTTAGAGGGTGTGTAATGCTAGTAATATCATGAAATATGAAGATGAAATCATGCAAGAAAATCCATTGTAAAACCATTAATCAACAGCTTGCAAGACCCTCAAGCAATATACATCAAAATACCTCCACAAATCTTACAATAGATGCAAGATTTATAGCTCAAAACTTAAAAAAAAGTGACAATTTCTCATAGCTTTGTAATAATGTGCAGTGAATTTTATAGTAATCAAGATCCATTTGTAAATCAACTTTACATCATGCAATTTAGGTAAAAGGAGGTTTGGGTATCATCAGCAAAAGGAACTCATGAATGAAACCCACATACCTTAGCTTAGAGATGAACTTGTTGAAGATTGGAGATGGAGACTTGAAGCTTGAAGAAGAACCTTGAAGGAGAACTTTAGCTTGAGATGAAGGTTTAGGAGTTGAGTTTGAGGAGTGAAAATATGATAAAGTGTTTGAGTGAGCACTCGAAAATATTTAGGATGATATGAGGGTGAAATTTGACTAAGTATAGGTAAAAACACGTTTGGGAATACTTTGTCCCAAGACTTAGAAGTCTTGCACTGAACTAAAAAAACAATCCCCAAAATGAACTGGGGCGCGTCGCGAGGGAAACGCGAAAACCTCACTACAAATCGACATTTGGGAATTTTATAATTGCTAATATTTTGCTCTTAAATTGCGATTAGATCCTTCTGCACCTAATTTTGACCCCCAACAAGAATATGAAGTTGGATTTTCGAAATAACATATGGATTTTGAGATATATGGAAGTTAAAATTTCGGGCATTCTGAGGCACATTTTCGGGCACTTTTTGGGGTGGTTTCAATATCTCCCCCTTGAGAATATTTGTCCTCGAATGTAAAAGAGACATACCATATGAGAGTGATAGCAAATGTCATATGAGAGCATCCGCGACTACATTTGCCTTACCCGGATGATAATGCACGCTCATGTCATAGTCTTTAAGAAGTTCTAGCCACCTTATTTGTCTCAGGTTGAGATTGTTTTGAGTATGAAGACATATTGGAGGCCCTTATGATCGTTGAAGACATCAACATGCACCCCATACAAGTAATGATTCCAAATCTTTAATGCAAACACCATGGTGGCCATTTCAAGATCATGTGTAGGGTAATTCCTCTTATGCACTTTGAATTGCCTAGAAGTATAGGCTATGACATTACCATTTTGCATTAGCACACAACCCAAACCAACTCTAGATACATCAGAATACACAACAAAACTCTTAAGCCCATCTGATAGTGATAATATAGGAGTAGACACAAGCCTATCCTTCAATATTTAGAAGCTTCTCTCACATTCATCGGTCCACACAAACTTAACCTTTTTTTGAGTCCATTTGGTCATAGGGGAAGAAATAGAGGAGAACCCATTCACAAATCTTCTATAGTAACCTGCAAGGCCTTTGAAGCTCCAAATATTTGACGGGGTCAATGGTCTAGGCCAATTCCTAATCACATAGGTTGTCTTAGGATCCAATTTTATACCATCTCCCGACACCACATGACCCAAGAATACAACCTCCTTCAACCAAAATTCATACTTGTCATATTTAGCATACAATCTCTCCTCCCTCAACCTTTGCATCACAACCCTCAAATGACCCATATGATCCTCCCTACTATGTGAGTAGATCAAAATATCATCAATGAAGACCACAACAAAGGAGTCAAGGTAAGGTTTGAAGACCTTATTCATTAGGTCTATGAAGATGGCTGGTGCATTAGACAACCCAAAAGACATCACCACAAACTCATAATACCTATATCTAGTTTGAAAGACCATCTTGGGAATATCACACTTACCCACCCTCATTTGATGATATTCGGATCAATCTTAGAGAAGAAGCTAGCCCTTTGCAACTGGTCAAACAATTCATCAATCCTTGGAAGAGGATATCTATTCTTTATAGTGACCCTATTCAGTTGCCAGTAGTCAATGCACATTCTAAGTGACCCATCCTTCTTTTTCACAAGCAACACTGGGGAACCCCAAGGTAATTGACTAGGTCTAATAAATCCTTTCTCCAATAAATTTTTCAATTTCTCTTTTAACTCCTTCAACTCTATCAGGGTCATACGGTAAGGGAGAGTGGAGATAGGTTGAGTATCGGCAAGGAGATCTATGCCAAAATCTATCTCCCTTTTGGGTAGGACATCAGGAAGGTCATTTGGGAAGATCAAGAAACTCGTTTAATGGAACCAACTCAATGGAAAGGATTTTGGACTCCACATCTTTAACCCTTACAAGATGGTAAAGACACCCCTTGGAGATCAACTTATGGGCTTTAATGCATGAAATGAATCTACCCTAGATCACCACATATTGACTTTCCCACTTAAGGACGGGTTCATTAGAAAATTAAAACTTGACCCCACGGTTCTACAATCAATAAAAGCATAGTAGGGATGCAACTAATCCATCCCAAGAATGACATCAAAATCCACCATGTCTAGTTCAACAAGATCACAAGGTTCCAACTTATGCAAAATGCAGATAAGATAACTTCTGTAAGCTTTCATAGCAACAATAGAGGCACAAATAGGAGTAGACAGTTCATATGACTCATGCAATAACTTGGGGACAACATGGAACTTTTCAGCAACAAAAGTGGTAACAAAGGAAAGAGTGGCACCCGGATCATCAAAGCATACACATCAAAGTCAAAGATTTTCAACATACCGGTAACAACATCAGGGACCTCACCAACCCCTTGCCCCCCATGTAGTGCATAAAATTTGTTGTGCCTTGGGGCACCACCTTGAGACCACCTCTACCCAATAGGACCACATTTGTATCTTATCCCTTGCCACAATTTCTTGGACAATCTATCTTCTTGTGACCAAGCTCCCCGTATTCATAACATGTATTAGAACCCTTCAAACATGGGTATCGATGGCTCCTTCCACGTTTAGGGCACATATCAATAGGGGCCACTCCACCAACACGTTAAGGCCTAGGGAAGTCATTGGCAAACCTCCTATTAGTATCATGAGAAGGCCCTTGGCCTTGATGAAATTTAGCACCTTTTTGGAATTTACCATCAAATAGGGCCCTTTGGCCTCATACCCCCTTCTCTTCTCAATTTTCCTCCTATATTTTCTCGATATAATTCATCAACCGAGACAAGTCCATGTCACTAATTAACATGGCAGATCAACATTCTTCACTTACCAAGTCAGAGACCCCCATCATAAATTTGTTCATCCTAGATCTAGGATCTACCATTAAAGGAGGAGCATACTTTAAAAGTTGATTAAACTTGAGAGCATACTCCATCACACTCATAGCACCTTGTTTCAAGTTCATAAACTCTACCAACTTTGGTTCCCTAAGCTCAAGAGGGAAAAATCGATTAAGGAAAGACAATTTAACTCCTCCCAAAGCACCACATTACCAATTCCCTTTTCACTCTTCTATTCATCATACTGTATTTGGGCTGCCCTTTTGAGTTGGTATGCCGCCAACTCCGCCTTTTCATTCGGCCCAACACCCATTATACTCAGGATTTTGTAGACCTCATCAACGAACTCTTGTGGATCTTCATCCACATTTAACCCATAGAATACCGGAGGATTCATCCTCATGTAGTCTCTCACATTAGCCCCCGGGTAGTAGCATGAGGGGCTTGGGCCCCTTGATTGACTTAGTTGGCCACTACTTAGGAAAGCATCGTGAGAGTATCCCAAAGTTCACCGTTAGTAGGCTGCTCCTTCGGAGTTTGGGCCCTTCATCCTCGACTGTTTGGTATAATATAGCATAGCAAAGAACAATGTTAGGGGTGGAAAAACTCACTACAACTCTATAGCACGACGTAGAACATGAAGAATGGAAACATTTTCTAAAACATCTCATAGCCTTGTACTTATAGTCATGGAGTGCTTCACGATCATGAATGGGACTCTAATCGACGCGGTGGATTGGACTCCAAGGATCTATCAACCTAGTGCTCTGATACCAAGTTTTTCACGACACAAACCTAGGCCCTAGACGTGATATGGTGAATGGGGAACCCGAAGGAACCCCAAATAAGCCTTATAACTTGTCATTACACATCATTGGTCACAAAAGCATATAAAAACATTAAAGAATGAGAGTAGGGCAAAGGGGCAAAGGGGAAAAGCTTGCAGAATATCATTGTCGAGGGACAAGGGTTAAACTCATATCATAGATACATAACATATCCAACAACTACCTCTACTACATAGATAAGAGCGGGAGCCAAGACAAAGCAACTAAGTTCACCTATATAGTCAAATAGAACATAAAGAAGAGTGTCTCAATTCATACAAGAGAATGTAGACTAAGCTCCCCGAAGTGGAGGACTCACCAACTAGATTGACTAGCACCGAACTAGCCATGTGGAGGAGGATGATCAACTTGGGCACTGGTTCCTGTGTGGTGATATCATGTAGGCAAGAGTATGTGTTCGAACATTTGAATGTACTAAGTATGTAGGATGCAATATATCAATACATAGGCATCATAATAAACATGTATAATGTTGAGCAATAGTTATAATATAACAATATGGCATGCATGATCAAGGCTTAAGTAAAATGTGCTTAAGTAACTCATACTCATGTAGGATATCATATGTGTAGAAGAGACCAAGCTAGCTATTTAAGGTACAAACCCCTTGATGGTTCTGTGATACAAACCTCTCATATGGTTGATGATAATCACACCTTATCAACGTGGTGGTGATGTACACACCCCTCACATGGTTGATGAGTACAAACCCCCACCATGGTTACCTGGACTCTAATCCTCCAGATTGGGTATCGTCAAATGCAACACTTTATATAGAGTATATCATATGTATAAGCTCATTTCATCATCATATAGTCATTCATATGATATCTCATTCTTTGGACCTCCAACTCCACAAGAAACTACATTAGAACATTTTAGCAAACACTTAGAGGGTGTGTAAAGCTAGTAATAAACCATGAAATATAGAGATGAAATCAATCAATACCTTGCAATACCCTTAAGCAATATTCATCAAAATCCCCCAAATCATACAACATATCCAAGATTTATAGCTCAAAACATAGCAAAATAGTCACAATTTCTCATAGCTTTATCATAGTGTGTAGTGAATTTCGTAGTAATCAAGACCCACTTGTAAATCAACTTTAAATCACGCAATTTGGGTAAAAGGAGGTTTGGGAATCACGGGTTAAAGGAACCCATGAAAGAAACCCACATAGCTTAGCTTTGAGATGAACTTGGTGAAGATTGGAGATGGAGACTTGAAGCTTGAAGAAGAACCTTGAAGGAGAACCTTAACTTGGGAGGAGGGTTTGGGACTTGAGTTTGGGGAGTGAAAGTATGACTAAGTGTTTTAGTGAGTATTGAGAAATGTTTAGAATGATATGAGAGTGAAATTTGGCTGAGGATAGGTAAAAATATGTTTGGGAACAGTTAGGACCAAGACTTAGAAGTCTTATACCAAACTAAAAAAATAGTCCCCAGAATGAACTGGGGCGCGTCGCGAGGGCAACGCGAAAACACCACTTGAAATCAACATTTGGGTATTTCATAATTTCTAACCTTTCTCTCTTAAATCCTGTTAGACCCTTCTGCACATAATTTTGATCCCTCGAACAAGAATGTGAAGTTGGAATTCTAAAATAACAAATGAATTTTGAGATATATGAAATTTAAAATTTTAGGCATTACGTGGTGCATTTTCGGGCACTTTTTGGCGTCATTTCAGATGGAGAGGAGTGAATGCAATGTTGTTGTGATATTGGTGTTAAACTTGTGTCGTGTAGAGAAAAATATAGGGAGAGGGATATAGATGATACCCTATGATGTGCAATAGACAAGTAAGAATATATTGGAGTGAATTTGAGTGGGAGTTCATTAAATGATGGAGGTAGAAGTGTTAATTAGGCTTGAAAATTCTACGACATAGTTGAAGCGGTTAGATTGATAGGCTTGAATGCATGGTTGTTTTTATGTGAGTATTGATGATACACTATTGAATACTTCGTGATGAGGGTTTCAAGTAAGGATAGGGGGGGTGGTAAAGAGGACTAGGGATCTCTTAAGGGAAGTCCCTAAGAAAGTATAGAGTTGAGTATTGGGGGTTAGCCTTATATGGCTATGATTATCTTAACAATAGCACCTTGAGGGTCAGAAGTAGGCTTGAATGGTATAAGAAGATGTGGATAGGTAGATTTTTGAATAGGAGCTATGAGCTTAAGTTGATGGAGTAGAGTGTTGTGAAAGGGAGCACAATTGATGACGTTCTAAGCTTGAGAATTGTACATAAAGTCTTATGTATCGATGGTCCCATTCTCCATTAGAGTTGATGGTTCTTTCTTAAGTTTGAAAGACTGATTGTCGAAGTGTTTAAATATTTTGAATTGATTGAGTTTCGACATTCCATTCGTGCATGATGGTGAATATGTCTAATAGAATATCTCTACTCTCGATCTGAACCAATTTCTCTATTTTGAGTGACTTGTGACTGTCCAAACTGGTTGATTGAGTATTAAGAGGAGTCTTGATTGTCATCCATGCTTGATGATGAGAGTGCTGAAGGGAATGTTTTTACCCTTGATTTAATTCATTGTCTTTCCTCGAGTTGATTGTATATTTAGGAGTCCAAATAAAGATTATTGATAGTGATGAGGAGTCAAAAGTTTGATTTGACTGATGGGAGTGTCAAGATGAATTCTGAATCTATTCGTTCCTTGATATCCACCTCTACTCATCATCGAGAACGAGTGTTCCCATGGGGGAGATGATGCAATACCCCATAAAATTATCGAAATTCCCTAAAATATAATCAGGCACATAACGCGTCTTTCAAAGCTCCAATGGGAAATCAAGGATCAAATTTGCAATAAGTGCAAAAAATTGAATGAGAAAATGGTCTCGACCCGATTTTAAAGCAATTGAGCCAAAAAATAATTTTTGCTAATTAATTCAGAAATAGTGTCAGCCCGCGTCCATGGCGCAACACGGATAGGGCGTGGAGTGATACTTATATTTTTTAAAAATTTTTGATGGGAAGTTCAAAATTTGTTCGGAGGAATTTTTGCAGAAAATAGACTGGTGCTTGCCCTTGGCGCATCGCAGACCAGTGCATTATTTTAAAATTTTTTCTTTTAAATTCGGGAAAGGCATTTTTTTATTCCCCATCCTATTATAAGTCTTAAAATGTATCTTAAAGTCCTTTTATTCGTACAAAGGGTTTCAAACCCATTATTTTCCTAAGTCTAAAGCGTGTTCCTGAGAAAGGAAGAAGAAAAGTTTTGAAGGTTCAGGTATTGAGTGTTAAATTCTTGAAGAAGATTAGTACAATCTCAAAGCATGAGATTGTTTTCCCACGTGCTCCATAGATGATCATAGATAAGTTGAGAACCCAGGAGTCCCCACACATGATTCTTGAAGCATTATCCAGATTAAATTCTTTAATTAAGTTTTTATTGTATTAGTGAGTTTCCTATATACAATAATATCTTGATAATATTCTTTAAGTTGAGAAAATGTTTGAATGGATGTTCATGGCTTCATTCACAAGAACCCTAATGGTTGCTATTATACATTATTGTAAAATTGGAGATTTGATGACCATACCGAACATATTAAACACTGATGATTTCTTTTACGTATTTTATTGAGTTTTCATGAATATAACTTTTGAGCATAAATAATAATTTGAGAAAGAGCTTTGATGATAACGTAAATATATTTACTCATAATATATTTATTGATGGATGATGGTGATAACTGATACGAGTCTTAAAGAGGGTTGATTTGATTGATGAGTTGTACATGTTTTATTCTTGGGAGTATTATTGAGCACCGAGTGGGTGAGGAATGTCACCCCAGAACTGCATTTGCCAGCGTAGGATAGTCATGAAGCATGTTCTGGCGATTGTCCCAAAGGTTGTACATTCTCTTTGGATCCGAGAGAGAGACAGAGATACTACATCCTTTATTGTGGCAAGTTTAGGACGGGCGTGACCACGATGCTGATTTGTTGTGCACCACCTAACTTAAAGGTGGTGGGGCATGATAGATGTCGATTAAGAGAAACTCCCAAGCAATATTGATTGAGCATGAGATTTCTAATAGAGTTATTCTTTTGTTTTCAAATGTACATTATCAAGAGCTTGATTCACTTTAAACTTGCACATTTTACTAAGTTGAGATGAGTTGAGTTTTTTAAGTTGAGTTGATGTTATTGCCATATTATTCTACTTGTTTCAGTCTCATTCAGCTATTTTACATACTGTACATTCCACATACTAATGCCACTCTAGTGCTGCATTATTTTATGATGCAAATACATGGGACAGAGATCATTAGCAGGTGTTTCATTGAGGATCTTTAGACGTCCAGCGGATTAGTGAGCCTCCCTTACTTTGGAGGATTCATATGATACTTTCATCTTTCTTTAGAGTTAGAGTTACTTAGCATTTATTTTGGTTAAGGTAGCCATGGGTCTGTCATTGGCACCACTTATTAGTAATAGAGGCTTCATAGACTAAAGTCGGATTGTTGATTTATAAGACTGTGAGCTAATTCTTCTCTACTAGCCTTTTCTTTTATAATATTATTTTAAGACAAGATGAGATGTCCCCACTCACTTCCTTTTTTCTTCTGTTGATTTTGTAGAGTGTACTGTCAAATGAATGTGATGAGACCAAGTGGTTCGCTTGGGGACTAAAGGAAGGTCCCTAAGATGTATACATTGGTCAGATCTTATAGAATGAACTAGAAAAAAAAAACTAAACATTGGGTAACAAAAGAAAAAGGACAAGGAATAATCCAATGGGAGTGATTTTGGGTAAAATAATTTCACAAGAAAGGAAAGAAGATTGCGATGATTTGTCTTAATATGAAAATATTTTACCAAATTTAGAATTTTGAAAATTTGAATATAATTGGGGCTAAACAAAATTCTAGCATAATATAAACAACTACTGAATTCCTAAGTAATAAATTTTATTAAATCACTAATTATACTTATTATAAAATAAAATAAATCAATGTTATTTATGATTAATTAATAACTTATAAAATTTTCTCATTCAAATATTTATAGAATAAAGTAAAAGATAACTACCAAAAATGAGTAAGTTAGTAAATAAGTAGTAATGATAATAACAATAATGTCATGACTCAAGCCTAGGGCCTAGACGTAACACAGCGCAAGGGGAACTCGAAGGTACCTCAAGCAAGCCCCTTAGCACATCATTAGACATCCTTGGTCGCAGAATCAATAAAATAGCAATAAAAGAGTAGAAATAGGGATAACCGTGGCTAAGGGACATCATCAATATCTTGACAACAAGAGTCAAAGAGAATCAAAGCTTACAACGTTATACATGACATGTCTAACAACACCTCTACGACATAGATAAAAGTGGGGCCAAGAAAAGCAACCGGGCTCACCCTCATAGCCAATGTATACACAAAAGAAATATAGTCTTAGAACATAGCATGAGATCATAAGCAACGTCCTCGAAATGGAGGATCCACCAACAAGCTAAAGTGAAATCGTACTAGTCACGTCGATGGAACTGCTCAAGCGGGGCTCTGGTTCCTACATAGTGACATCATGTAGACATAGATTATGCGTTAGTATGTTGGAATGTAATAAGGATGTAGAATGCAATGCAACAAGAGATAAGTAATATAACCAAAATGCATAATCATAGGAAGAGATAGTATATTAGCAACATGGCATGCATGAACGGTGCTTGAAGTAAAACATGCTTGAAAAATAATCGTACTTACATATCTTGTTTAACCCAACAAGGTGACATGCTTAAATAATCCAAATAACTTGTACTAGAGGGTGATGGATATAGCATGAGTCGTAACCCCTTCTAGTAGGTAATGGGTAGTACACGAGATAATGAATAACAAATGAGGGTAGAAGGTAGCATATGTTATAACCCCTATATGTGAGCATGAGATAATACAAAACCTTACATCGCATATGAGGGTGAAGCGTTCCACATAGTTCATAACCCCTTCATATGAGTACCTTTCATAATCTCAAATCATACACGAGGGTAAGAAGTACAGCATAGTGAATAACCTCTTCATGTAGATATGAGTAAGTGAATAGTACATATAGGTGGAAGGTAGCATAGGTCATAACCCCTACATATGAGTATCTTGCATAAACTCAAATCATACACGAGGGCATGAAGTACAACATAGTTCATAACTCATTCATGAAGATATGAGTAAGTGAGTAGCATTGATTCGTACATGAGGGCAAGGTGTACAACATAGTTTATAACCCTACATATAGAAATTGGCCTTGTACTAGAGAGTAAAGAATATAACATAGTTTATAACCCCTTCTAGTAGGCTTTACAATTCATAAGAGCATATACCTTTGCATAAGGACTCAATAACTCATTAACGATTCCCAAGAACATAACAACATGAGCGCCTAACATTTCACTCGCAATACCATAGGTTTTTTACATGATTTAATACACATATATACATTCCTTTCATCATGATATCGACATTCAACTCATGAGACATGCAGTAGACCTTCAATTCCTCAAGAAACTATAACTGGACATTTTATCAAATACTTGGCGGATATGTAATGGTAGTGTAAAATCATGTAATTCAAGAGTGAAATCATGCAAGAAAATTCATTGTAAAACCATCAATACATACTTGGTAACACCCTCAAGTAAAAGTACATCAAAACCCTTCATCAAATCTGAGAATAGGCCTAAGATTCATAGCACAAAACATGCTAAAACAACCATACTTTCATGAAACCCCAACATAGTATGCAATGAAATTCATAACAGATAAGACCTACGAGTAAATCAACTTTAAATCATGCAATTTTAAGTAAAAAGGAGCTTAGGAATCATGGGGTGAAAGGAACCCATGAAAGATACCCACATACCTTGACTTTGGAGAATCCTTGAAGAAGATTGGAGATGGAGACTTAAAGCTTGAATAAGAACCTTAGGTTCTAGATGAGTTTTGAGACTTGGAATTTGGAGATAAAATATTGTCTAAGTGTTTGAGAGTGTATTTGGGAATGTCTTGAATGATATAAGGATGAAATAAGGCTAAGTATGGGTATTTTCATGCATAGGAAAGCTTAGGCCCAAGACCCAAAAGCCTTGGACCAGACAAGAAAAACTGTGTAAAAATTACACAGGGGCGCTTCGCGCCACAAAAGTGCACCACCCACTGGAATTTGACACTTCTAAATTTGAAATTATGAATCATTCGCTCTAAAATTAGGTTTAGACCCTTGTCCCACTCAATTTTGCCCCCTAAACAATAATATGAAGTTGTATTTTCAAAATAATGCACGGATTTGAGATATATAGAAGTTACGATTCTGGGCACTTCCGAGGCACATTTTCAGGCACGTTTTGGAGTTATTTTGATATCTCCCACTTGGGAACATTCGTCTCCGAATGTCAAAGAAATACATGAGAAAAGTAATTATGAATAAATCAGCCCCAAAAAGAATGCAACAACACATTTAAAACACAATTTTCAAAATTATAATCACGAGTATCAAAATCATCATGAACTTGTCAACATAAACATGAATGTGTACGATGACATAGGGGCTGAAAAATAAGACTTGAAATCATAAAAGAATTTGAAGTGTTATCATAAGTTTGAATAGAATGAAAGAGGTACGGATATCGCCTTTCCATGCCCGCTCCGACTTCCCGAGAGATGCTACCAACTTGACAATTCTTCTAAAGGGCCTTGACGAACACTATACCCTTATTAATCAACTTTACCACCCATTCATCCAATATTCCCATCGGGACCTTTCTCCTAGGCCAACTTATCCTCCATAATACCCACAACCTCAAAGAATTCTATAGCACTAGAGTCATTAACATATCCCCTTCAACCTAGAAGCATGAAAAATTGGATGAACCATACCCATACCTATACCCATAGGCAAATTCCCATTCGCATGCAACCTTACCAAGCTTCTTCAACACTCTATAAGAACCGACAAACCATAAACTCAATTTACTTCCTTGCCACCTGGACCACACCCTTCATGGGTAGGACTTCCAAGAGAACCAATTCATCAACACAAACACCTATAACCTACCTTAGTATCTAAGATACCATCTCCCCTTGGGAGAAACCTCCACCTTACCTTTCCTCATCAAGACCTCCAACTCTATCAAGATGGGGATCAAGGCCTTGCTTAACTAGACCTCTTTAACCAAAGAAGATTTGGAACCATCAAAGCCACTACACCACTCTTATCACTTCACCCAATTTCACCTTCTTTGAAATTCATAGCGTCACCCTAAAATGATTCACAAGCTCTTCATCACTTCAGAAAGAAAATCGACACACTATTCCAATAACCACCACAACACAATAAAGTGGGGAGTAAAGACCTTATTCATGAGACCTATAGCCATAATCGATGTAAGTCAACCAAAAGACACCACCCCAAGTTCAAAATATCAGAAAGGACATCAAGGACTCATTGACCATGAGAATCAACTCAATAGAGATAACTTAGGTTCAATACGCCTCACTCTTCCAAGATGGTAAAGGAAACCCTTAGAGATCAATTGTTCCTTAAGACAAGAAACAAACTTACCCCTTTATATCCACCTTACAAGTCCCCACTCAAGGACGGATTTATTAGGAATTAGAATTTGACCTTATCGGTTCTACGACCAATGGAGACACAATATGCATGCAGCTAATCCACTCCAAGAATAACATCAAAATCCACCATATCTAACCCAACAAAATCACAAGGCAAGACCTAGACACAATATGACCACGAAACAACACTTACGAACCTTCTAGCAATAATAGACTCAACAAAGGGGTAGACACTAAAAGATTCACATAGCAACTTGGGGCATACACAAGAAGCTCACTAGCAACCAAAAAGAATAAAGAATGACATACTGGACCCATCAATGCATACACATCCAAGTCAAAGGAAACCTCAACTTACCGGTAGCAACATCGGGCGTCTCATCACTCCCTCTTTGGCCCACATTGGCACCTTGGCCTAGAGGACTATCATCTCCACCTTTGCGTTGAGCATGAGCACAATCACTAACTTTGTGCACAAATCCATCACAACCAAAGCAAGCATTAGAATTTTTAAAACATAGGCCACCATGGCCCTTCCCATACTTTTGGCACTTGGAATTCGTCATCCCACCATTGATATCTTTACATTGAACTCTTCTTCTCCACCCCCCTTGGGGTAACCGGGCAATCCTTCCTCTTATTCGCCTCTTCACCATAATGGAAACAAGCGTTGGTGCCCTTCAAACATGGGCCTCTATGAACCTTACCACATGTTGGATACATAACATCATCTCTATCCTTGAGGCTTTGGAACATTCCTTTGAAATGGGCCCTCTTGGCCTTCCTATCTCCACTCTTACGATTTGAAGTTCAAGGGCACCCATCGATCGGTTGAGTTGAGCAGTCACGACCTTGGCCAACATGATTATAGCAATCAAGAACTCAATCTCGGTGGCGCCTCCACCTTGAGGAGCTTGAGGAGCGGGGTAGGCCAGTCATCCTTTGGGTGTAAGAGATCTTCTTCCTCTTGTGTTAAGCATGGTCTAGCAGAGTATAGAGCCGTCACTAGGGGGAAAAACTTACTTCCACTCTATAACATGACTTAGAACATGAAGAAGAGAAACATCTCCTAAAACGTCTCATAGCCTCCTACTCATAGTTGTGGTGCACAACACAACCATGAATAAGTCTCTAATCGACACGGTGTATTGGACTCAGAGGATCTAAAAACCTAGTGTTGTGATACCAAGTTTGTCACGACCCAAGCCTAAGGCCTAGACGTGACATGGGCAAGGGGAACCCCAAGGGACCCCAAGCAAGCCTCTTAGAACATCATTACACATCCTTGGTTGCAAAAGCAATAAAATAGCACAAAAGAGTCGAAATAGGGATAATCGGGGCTAAGGAACATCATTTGTATCATGACAACAAGAGTCAAGAGAGAGTCAAAGCTTATAACATTATACATGACATGTCCAATAGCACCTCTACTACATATGTAAGAGTGGGGGCCAAGACAAGCAACCAGGCTCACCCTCATAGTCAACGTATACACGAAAAAATATAGTCTTAGAATATTGAATGAGATCATAAGAAATGTCCCTGAAATGGAGGACTCACCAACAAGATCAAGTGAAATCGTACTAGCCACGTGGATGGAGTTGCTCAAGTGAGGCTCCGATTCCTACATGGTGACATCATGTAGGCATAGAATATGTGTTAGTACGTTAGAATGTACTAAGTATGTAGAATGCAATATCAAAAGAGATGGACAATATAATCAAAATGCATAATCATAAAAAGAGATAGTATATTAGCAACATTGCATACGTGAACAATGCTTGAAGTAAAACATGCTTGACAAATAATCATACTTATATAGCTTGTTTAACCCAATAAGCTGACATGCTTAAATCATCCAAATACCTTGTACTAGAGGGTGAGGGATATAATATGAGTCATAACCCCTTGTAGTAGGTAATGGGTAGTACATGAGATAATGAATAATACATGAGGGTAAAAAGTAGCATATGTCGTAACCTTACATGTGAGCATAAGATAATACATAACCTTTCATCACATATGAGGGTAAGACGTACCATATAGTTCATAACCCCTTCATATGAGTACCTTGCATAATCTTAAATCATACATGAGGGTAAGAAGTACCACATAGTTCATAACCCTTCATGTAGATATGAGTAAGTGAATAACACATGTAGGTCGGAGGTAACATAGGTTATAACCCTTACATGTGAGTACCTTGTATAACCGCAAATTATACATGAGGGTAATGAGTACAACATAGTTCATAACCCATACATGTAGATACGAGTAAGTGAGTAGCATTGATTCGTACATAAGGGCAAGGTGTACAACATAGTTCATAACCCCTACATGTAGAAATTGGCTTTGTACTCGATGGTAAAGCATATAACACAGTTCATAACCCATTCTAGTTAGGTTTCACAATTCACAAGAGCATAAACCTTAGCATAAGGACTCAATAACTCATTAACGATTCCCAAGAACATAACAACATGAGAGCCCAACATTTCACTAGCAATACCATAGGTGCTTTACATGATTTAATCACACATATATACGTTCCTTTCATTATCATATAAGCATTCAACTCATAAGACATGCATTGGACCTTTAATTCCTTAAGAAATCATAACTGGACATTTTTATCAAATACTTGATAGGTGTGCAATACTAGTGTAAAACCAGGCAATTCAAGAGTGAAATCATGCAAGAAAAATTATTATAAAACCATCAATAGATACTTGGCAACACACTCAAGCAATGTACATCAAAACCAAAATTAAAATAAGGCTGGATCGAAATTCAAATTTAAATGATATGACTTACACAAAGCCCAAATTACATTTGGGGTAGTCCATTAAGTTTACAAGACGATCCCAACTCATACTCTTCAAGACCAAGATCCAAATCCATTAAAATACTTGGACCAAAGTATCCTTAAAACCCTAGCTCACACCAATATAAAGTGTCACGAACCAAGTATAGGGCCTACACGTGACACGGTGAATGGGGAACCCGAAGGGACCCCAAACAAGCCTCTTAGCATACCGTCACACATCAATACTTGCGGAAGCATAAAAGAAGACATATTCAATTAAAGTAAGGGCAAGGGGACGAAGGGAAACTTGTATAAACATTTGAAGTCAAAAGTCAAGAGTCAAGCTCATACATAGTACATACCTTGTTCAACATACACCTCTAAAACATAGAAAGATCGGGGCCAAGACATGGTAACCGAGCTCACCCTTATAGTCAAATACAACACAAGGTGGTGTCTCAATACATAGATAGTAGGGAAAAGACATAACCAAAGTCCTTGAAATGGAGAACTCACCACAAGCATAGAGTAGCAACGTCTAATCACGTGGAGGTGGAGGAGGATAATCAACTCGGGCACCGGTTCCTATATGGTGATATCATATAGGCAAGAGTATGTATTAATATGTTTGAATATACTTAGTGTGTGAGATGTAATGCAATAATAGATAGATATCATAATCCAAAATTCAAGATGATAGGCAACACACATGGTATAGCAATATGGCATGTGTGATCAATGCATAAGTAAAACATGCTAAGTAAATCATTCTCGTATAGAATATCATATGTAAAGATGAGACTAAGCTAGCTCTACAAGGTACAAACCCCTAGCTAGGTTGGTGATGATCGCTCCCATTACCCTAGTGAATGAATATAAAGCCCCATCCAGTTACCCAACTCTTTTCCCCCGGGTTGGGCATAGTCTATACAACACTTTATATGGGATTCACCATAAGCTCTAATGCAATACCTCATATAGGAATAATCATGTTCATAAGCTCATTTCATCATTATTTCATCATTATATAGTCATAATAACATCATTCATATCATATTCATGCTTTGGACCTTCAATTCCTCAAGAAACCTTAACCGGACATTTTATTAAACACCTTAGGGGTGTGTAATGGGGGTAAAAGAGCATGAAATTGATAGATGAAATCATCAAGAAAATCGGTTATAAAATCTTTAATCAACACCTTGCAACACCCCCAAGATACTCATACCAAAAACTCTCATTAAATTCAACATTAGATCCAAGATTTAAAGCTTAAAACATGCTAAAACAACCATATTTTCATGTACTAAAATCACTGTGCAGTAAATTTCTCAATATACAAGACCCATATGTAAAATCAACTTTAAATCATGCAGTGTTAAGTAAAAGAGGGTTTAGGCACCATGAGTGGAAGGACCCAATGGTTCAACACCATATACCTTAGCCTGGGAGAAGTTCTTCATGAAGGTTGACAATGGAGAGTTGAAACTTGAAGAGAATCCTTAAATCTAGATAAGGGTTTTGGGACTTGGTTTTTGTGAGTAAAATAAGACTAAGTGTGGGAATGTGTTTTAGGAAATGTTTAGAGTGATATGAGAGTAAATAATTCTAAGTATAAGTGGAAACACGCTTGGGGAATTTGGGCCCAATACTTAGGAAAACGTTGAGCAGGCTAAAAAAAATAGTGCCCAGACACACATCTCCGAGTCGCCTCTAACTCCAATTACACTTCTCCGTGACATGGAAAGCTCTCACAAATTTGCACCATATGCAATTTTATAAATCAATTTTTTTGCTTTTAAATTGAGGTTAGACCTTTGTCACCCTGATTTGTACCCCCTAAACAAGAATATTAAGTTGGATTTTCGAAAAACCAAATAGATTTTTGATATAAAGAAATCAAAATTTTGGGGATTCTAAGGCACGTTTTTGGCACTTTTTGGGGTCGTTTCATAGAGTAGTTTTCATAAAACCAAAGGACACACAAAAAGTACATAGAGAATCCTTGCTCTTCAATAGTGATATGCAAGTCTTCTGCATGCAAAGATGTATTCATCTCCAAGTACTAAGCTGCAAGTGTTTCATCAATTCAAGCATAAGGTAACGTCTTGAGTTGAAGATCGTGAAGAGAAGAATTAGAGGATTACATATTTTGTTTAGATTTTATAAATATTATAACCTTAGCACAAATTATTAAAATAAATATCATTGTTTGTCGCTATTTTCCTTTATTGATTGCTATTTTTCTGGAACAAAACTTTGTTGATTACAAATTGGCATGCCTAGTGGGACAATCTTTACCTCTCATCTCTTCTCTTCAAAGAAAAATCAAGATCTAAGAACTTTGAGATATCTTCCAAAAAGGTAAACTCGAGAGCTGCATCCCCAAAAGCCATTGGATCCAAATTCTCTATTGTTGTTGAGAATATCCTTGAGGTTTTTGTGCGGAGCATTAGACTCGTCACGAGGAACCAAGGCAAACTGCTAGGACAATAAGCCTCAAAGGTGACCACAAAAGTCGAATTTGCTTCTATCTTTGGTTTGTCTCCCACAAAAGCTACAAAAGAAGGCAATTGCCAAAATGGTCGAGAGGGCTCTCGCTCAATTGAGCTTATCTACCCCCCAAAAAGTCCTTTGCTTTCGCCAATGGTGATGTTTTAGACACTGAATCTACCCCGCATAACATATTTGCATCCCATATTTGGGAAAATAGATGTTATTCTCCATCATCTACAAGGATGATGAATGCTATGGTGACTAATTCTTCATCCATAGAGGAACAACTTGTAAGCTTGACAAGAGCTATTGAAGTTTTGACCAAATGTGTTCAAGATCTAGATGCTCAAATTGTTAAGTTAACTGATAGGGTGGAAGGCATGATGGATGAAGAATCCGATCATTCACCTCGAAAGCATATGCAAATACAAGAGACAATGGATCACCCCGCAAAGCAAGTGGAACATTCTAAGGAGATCCATATTTCCTATGAAGGAATGATCCCGACTGATTAAATCAAGGAGTTTATCAAGGGGAACATTAAGGACAAGTATGAGGTTGCTGAAAAATCATCTCTCACATATGCAAAACAATACTCTACAAGAATTGATAACTTGAAGATGCTTGCTGGTTATCAACCCCTCAAATTTCAGTAGTTTGATGGTAAATGAAGTCTAAAACAGCATGTTCTCACTTTGTTGAAAGATGCAATAATGTTGGGACATATGGGGATTACCTCGGTAAATAATTTGTTCCTTCCCCTAAGGGAAATACTTTCGATTGGCACACAAATCATGAGTTTGGTTCCATTGAAAGTTGGGAACAAATGGAAAAAGAATTTCTCAACCTCTTCTATAATGCAAGACATACTGTAAGCATGGTGGAACTTATGATCACACATCAATGAAATGAATAACCAACTTTTGAGTTCATCAATCGATGGAGGCACACAAGTCTAAACTATAAAGATAGACTCAGCGAAGCTTCGGGTATAGAAATGTGCATGCTAGGAATGCATTTAGGCCTTCGTTATATTTTGCAAGGAATAAAGCCTAGGACTTTTGGAGAATTGTCTACTCACGCTCATGATATGGAGCTAAGAATGGCATCAGTTGGAACTGAAAGATCGCCATTCCAAGAACTCTACAATGACAAAGAAAAGCAAGAGTTCAAGAATGTGGGAAGATACTTGCCTATGGCTAAAAAGAAAGAGTCCATGAGCGTTAATGCTTCTCCTGTGAAATTTACCACAAAGTTAAGCAATAAGCAGAGCGTAAAGCTGACCTCTTTGGAAGACAAGACAAATCGAAAATTGACCTTAAGGGAAATGTAGTAGAAGAGTTAGCTATTTCTTGACTCAGACGACATTACAATATTTGATAAACTCCTTGAGATGAAACTCTTTGAGTTACTAGAGATGAAATGACCAATGAAGCGGGGAGAAGTGATGATCCGAACTACAACAATTAGCATCGGTTAATTGTTCATCCTATTGAGAAATGCTTCAACGATAAAATTATGGACTTAGCTCACGAACGAAAGATTGAACTTGAAGATGAGAAATCAAGTTCAAATCAAGTCATGATCTGTAAATTTGTAGAAGGGAATGATATCCTAATGATGAATCTAACAAGAATGATTAAGTTTGGAGATTTTGATCCCATTCTTGTCGATGGGTTGTTGCCTCTTTTTACACTAAATAATGTGGCTTCTGTAGGAAGGGAATCAATAAAAGAGGATGGAGACCGGGAAGATCATCTTGATCATTATGGATGGACTCTCGTGACTCACCGTAGGCATCATAAAGCAAGTTAACATAAGGAATTGACAAAGAAATGCGGTAGGGGAAAGATGGTGAGAAGGCCTCAAATGAAAAAGTTGATTGTGTGCTCGAATGAGGAGGAAATGAAGGTGTATCAATACCAAGACTTGCATCGACTGATTACATTTGGAGATTTTCTACCCAACTGGTTCCATAGTAAGTACACATGTGATGATGCAAAAGTCTATGTTGTAATATTGACGATAAGGAAACAAAAAATGCAACTTTATCATATCCATCACCTAAAGACCTTCCGAAGTCAACTCCTCAGGTCGAGGAGGTATGCATGGCCAAAATTATGTTCTCCGATGATGATCTTTTACTTAGTGACATGCCTCATAATTGCCCTTTTGTTACGACCCAAGCCTAGGGCCTAGGCATGATATAGTGAATGGGAAACCCGAAGGAACCCCAAAAAAGCCTTTTAACTTATCATTACACATCATTGGTTGTGGAAGCATATAAAAACATATAAGAATAGGGAAAATGTGACTAAGGAAAAAACTTGCATAACTTCATAATTAAGAGATAATAGTCAAGCTCATATCGTAGATACATAACATGTCCAACAAATACCTCTAATACATAGATAAGAGTGAAGGCCAAGACAAAACAACTGAGCTCACCCTCATAGTCAAAATATACAATAAAGAAGAATGTCTCAATACATAATAAGAGCAACATTGACAAAGGTCCCCAAAGAAGAAGACTCACCAACTATCTTGAGTAGTATCGAACTAGCCACGAGGAGGAGGATGATCAACTTGGGCTCCGGTTCCTACATGATGATATCATGTAGGCAAGAGTATGTGTTAGTATGTTTGAATGTACTAAGTATGTAGGACACAATTCAACAATATATTGACATCATAATAAAAATGCATAATATTAAGAAATAGGCATAATATAATAATATGATATGTGTGCTTAAGTAAAACATTCTTAAGAAACTAATACTCATATAGGATATCATATGTGTACAAGAGACCAAGCTAGCTTTCCAAAGTGCAAACCCCTTGGTGGTTGTGTGGTACACACCCTAACATGGTTGATGATAATCACACCTTGTCACCACTGTGGCAAAGTACAAATCCTTGACATGGTTGATGAGTACAAACCCACACCTCGGTTACCCAGGCTCTTATCCCACCGGATCAGGTATGGTCTAACGCAACACTTTATATAGAGTTTATCATATACATAAGCTTATTTCGTTATAGTGTAGTCATTCATATCATATCTCATAATTTGGACCTTCAACTCCTTAAGAAACCACATCCGGACATTTTATCAAACACTTAGAGGGTGTATAATGCTAGTATAAAATCATGAAATATAGAGATAATATTATGCAAGAAAATCCATTGTAAGACAATCAATCAACACCTTACAACACCCTCAAGCAACATACATCAAAACCCTTCATCAAATCTTACAATAGATCAAAGATTTATAGCTCAAAACATAACAAAATAGTCACAAATTCTCACAGCTTTAACATAGTGTGTAGTGATTTTCATAATAAGGAAGACCTATTTGTAAATCAGCCTTAAATTATGCAATTTAAGTAAAAAGAGGTTAGGGAACCATGGGTGGAAGGACCCAATGGCTAAACCCACATACTTTAGCTTAAAGATGAACTTGGTGAAGATTGGAGATGGAGACTTGAAGCTTGAAGAAGAACCTTGAAGTAGAACCTTGGCTTGGGATGAGGGTTTGGGACTTGAATTTACGAGTGAAAATATGTATAAGTTTTTGAGTGTGTATTGGGGAATGTTTAGGATGATATGAGGGAGAAATAAGGCTAAATATAGGTAAAAACACATTTGGGAACATTTGGGCCCAAGACCCAAAAGCCTTGAACCGAGATAGAAATCACTAGCAATAAAATACACAGGTCTGTGTCTGGTCCGCATCTTGTCCACGACACGGACCTGTTACGGAGATCAAATTAACACATGTCCACGATAGCTGTGCGTCATGGTGCTATCGTGGATTGACTTTGGATAAGAAAATTATGAAAATTGAAATTTCTAATCGTTTTCTCTTAAATCAGGATTAGACCCTATACGCCATAATTTTGACCCTTTGAACAAGAATATGAAGTCGGATTTTTGATATTGAGCATGGATTTTGAGATATATAGAATTTAAAATTTTGGGCATTCCAAGGCACATTTTTGGGAACTTTTGGGGTCTTTTCAATATCTCCCCCTTGGGTATATTCGTCCCCAAATGTAAAAGAGACATATAAGAAGAGAGTGATCATAACCAAATCATCCCTAAAAAGAATGCAACATCACAATTAAAACACTATTTTCAAATTCTCAACATAAGTGTAAAATTATCATAAACTTGCCAACTTAAACATGAATGCATATGAATGACATAGGGGCTGAAAAACAGGACTTGAAATCACATAGGGGATTTAGAATTGGTACCTTAGGCTTGAATAGAGTGGAAGAGATAAGGATACTGCTTTTGCATATTCGCTTCGACCTCCCATGTAGCACTTTCGATTTGTTGGTTCCTCTAAAGGACCTTAACAGATGCCACCTCCTTGTTCCTCAATCTCTTTACTTGCCTATCCAAAATATGAACCGAAACCTCCTGATAGGTCAAGTTATCATCAAAAACACCCATAAAATCAAGAAGCACAATAGCATTAGGATCACCAACACATTTCCTCAACATAGAGACATGAAACACTGGATAAACCAAATTCATTTCACTATGAAAGTTAAATTCATAAGCTACCTTGCCAACCTCTTCAAGAATTCATAAGGACCAACATATCTTGGACTCAACTTTCCCTTTTTACAAAAACGGACCACACCTTTCATTGGAGAAACTTTCAAATAAACCCACTCACTTACTTTGAATTCAAGGTTTCTTCTTTTCACATCAGCATAGTATTTTTGATGAATTTGAGCCGTCTGCAGACTTCCCATAATCATCCTAACCTTCTCAAAAGCATCCATAACAAGATCTGGTCTCAATAAAGCCACCTCTCCAACCTTAAACCAGCAAACCGGTGATCTACAATGCCTCTCATAAAAAGGCTCAAAGGAGCCATATTGATACTAGAATGATAACTATTATTGTAGGCAAACTCAATCAAAGGATGATAGTCATCCCAACTACCCCTCAACTCTAATGGACAAGTCCTTAATATATCCTCAAGTATTTGAATGGTTCTTTTATCTTGGACATCCGTTTGAGGGTGGAAGGTCGTACTAAGGTGAATTGTTGTACCAAGATCCCTTTTGAAAAGACCTCCAAAAGTGTGAAGTGAATTGTGAACCACGGTCCAATATGATGGACAAAGGAACCCCATGCAACCTCACCAACGCATGGATATACAACCTTGCATACTCTTCATCCCCATATATGGTCTTAACCGGTATAAAGTGAGCCGATTTCGTCATCCTATCAACCACCATCCATATGAAATCAAAAGCTTTTCTAGTCTTGGACAACCCAACCACAAAATCTATATTAATTACTTCCTACTTCCAAGTAGGAATCTCTATGCATTGGGTTAGGCCACCTGACCTTTGATGTTCAACTTTGACTTGTTGACAACAATGGCAACCGAAAACGAATTTGGCAATGTTCCTCTTCATGCCTCCCTACTAATACACATCTCTCAAGTATCTATACATTTCGGTGGAACCCGGGTGGATAGAATAAGAGGAATTTTGGGCCTCATCAAGAATTTTCTCCCTCAAACCATCAACACAGGGAACACATAACCTACCTTGGTAAATAAGGGCACCATCATCTCCTTGGGAGAAAACCTCTACTTTGTCCTATTTCAGCAAGGCCTTCTATTCAAGCAAGCAGGAGTCAAGATCTTATTTTTCTATTACCTCATCAACCAATGAAGACTTAGACCCATCAACAAAAACCACACCATCATCACCAACAATCGTAGAAATGAAGCCTATCGCTATGTCGACCATCAAATACGAGATTAGGCCCCTTCAGGAATGGCCCACCCCACCCAAGAGCACTTATGTCATAGGGGAACTCATGGCTAGAAACAATCCTTATGCTTTGTTTTGATATCCGGTAGGAATCAAAAAAAAGTCCAAGTTGGTTGGTGAGCCTAGTGATAGGAGACTATCTAGCTTGGTTCGGAGACCACTTGTTGGGTTAAATATTTTTTGGTTGCTAAATGTTACGGCCTAAATGCTGAACTACTGACCCTCCTTGTTCGGATGGGTATTCACCCCAAAGTGTTCCCGGACTGCATGCAGTACATCCGTAAGTAACCAACCTCCAACCTAACCCCCAATCTAGCCAATTGATGCACCTCCCTATCCATCTCCCTACAACCATCGACATGGGTTAAGATACACATAGACACCCTACTCAAGGCATCCACCACCACCTTTCCCCTACTCGGATGATAATGCACACCCATGCCATGGTCTTTGAGAAGTTCTAACCATATCATTTGCCTCAAGTTGAGATCCTTTTCAGTGAAGACATATTGGAGGCTCCTATGATCGGTGAAACTCATCCACATGCACCCCATACAAGTAGTGATGCCGAATCTTCAATGCAAACACAGCGACGGCTAACTATAGATCATGGGTAGGGTAGTTCCTCTCATGTACCTTGAGTTGCCTAGAAGCATAAGCTATGACCTTACTATTTTGCATCAACTCACAACCCAAATCAACCCGGGAAGCATCATAATACACCACAAATCCCCCAAGCCCATCTGGTAGTGACAATACATGAGCGGATACAAGCTTGTCTTTCAATGTTTTGAAGTTCCTCTAACATTCTTCGGTCCACACAAACTTAACCTTCTTTTGAGTCAATTTTGTGATAAGGGAAGTAATGGAAGAGAAACCATTCACAAACCTTTTATAATAACCTGCTAGGCCTAAGAAGCTCCTAATATCCGACGGGGTCAATGGTCTAGGCCAATTTCTAATCATATTGATTTTCTTAGGGTCAACTTTTGTACCATCCGCCATCACCACATAACGCAAGAATGCAACCTCTTTCAACAAAAAGTCACACTTATCATATTTGGTATACAATTTCTCCTCCCTCAATCTTTGCAACACAACCATCAAACGCTCCATATGTTCATCCTTACTATGTGAATAGATCAAATTATCAACAATGGACACCACAACAAAGGAATGAAGGTATGGTTTGAAGACCCTACTCATTAGGTTCATGAAGATGACCGGTGTATTGGTCAACTCAAATGACATCACAACAAACTCATAATGCCCATATCTAGTCTAGAAGGCCATCTTGGGAATATCACACTCCCTCACCCTCAGTTGATGATACTCGGACCGAAGATTAATCTTAGAGAAGAAGCTAGCCCCTTGCAATTAGTCAAACAAATCATCAATCCTAGGAAGAGGATACCTATTCTTGATGGTGACCCTATTGTGTTTCTAGTAGTTAATACACATTCTAAATGACCCATCCATCTTCTTTACAAACAACACCGGGGAACCCCTAGGTGATTGGCTAGGCCTAATAAATCCTTTTTCCAACAAATCTTTCAATTGTTCCTTTAACTCCATCAACTCCACCGGGGCCATACGGTAAGAGGGAATGGAGATAGATTGAGTATTGAGAAGGAGATCTACGCCAAAATCTATTTTCCTTTCGAGAAGACATCAAGAAACTTATTTACAACAGTAACCGACTCAATGGAAGATACTTTGGACTCCACATATTTAACCCTCACAAGATGATACAAACACCCCTAGAAATCAACTTATGGGCTTTAATGCATGAAATGAATCTATCATTGACCATGACATCTTGACTTTCTCACTCAAGGATGGGTTCATTAGGGAATTGAAACTTGACCCTATGGGTTCTACAATCAATAGAAGCATAGTGGGCATGCAACCAATCCATCCCAAGTATGACATCAAAATAAACCAGGTCTAATTCAACAAGATCACAAGTCAACAACTTATACAAAATGCAAATAGGACAACTCCTATAAACTTTCCTAGAAACAATAGACATATTAATAGGAGTAGACACTTCATATGACTCATGCAATAACTCAGGGAACACATGGAACTTTTTAGCAACAAAAGGGGTAACAAAGGAAAGAGTGGCACCCGGATCAATCAAAGTATATTCATCAAAGTCAAAGATTTTCAACATACCAGTAACAACATCGGGAACCTCACAAACCCCTTTCCTCCCATGTAGTGCATAAAATCGGTTGTGCCTGGGGCACCAACTTGAGGAACATCTCTATTCAATGGGACCGGATTCGCACCTCGGCTCTTGCTACAGTTTCTTGGACAATCTATCTTCTTGTGACCAAGCTCCCTATATTTATAGCATGCGTTTAAACTGTTCAAATATGAGCCTCCATGGTTGCTTCCACACTTAGGGCACACATCAATAGGAGCCACCCCACCAACACCATGAGGCTTGGGAAGTCATTGACGAACCCTTATTAGTAGCATGAGAAGGCTCTTGTCCTTGATGAAATTTAGTACCCTTTTGGAATTTACCCTTAAATCGTGCCCTCTTGGCCTTATGCCTCCTTCTCTTCCTTAATTTCTCCTCCTCCATTTGCTCGACATAGGTCATCAACCGAGAGAAGTCTATGTCGCTAATTAGCATGGTGGACCGACATTCTTCACTTACCAAGTTGGAGACCACCATCACTGTCACGACCCAAAATAAGGCCTAGACGTGACTGGCGATTGGGAAACCCGAAGGAACCCTAAACAAGTCTTATAGCATATCACTACATATCCTTGGTCATGGAAATAATTAAATGACATTTGAAGAATGGAAATAAGGGCAAGAAGGACTAAGGGAGAACTTGTTGAAACATTGAGTCAATAGATAAATAAATCAACTCATAGCATAAATAGATAGATTTGTCCAATAACACCTCTACTACATAGATAATGGCGGGGCCAAGGCATACAAATAGGCTCACCATCATAGCCATAAGTATATAATAAAGAAAAGAGAATCTTAATACATAGTGTGAGAGAATAGTCCTTGTCCCCGGAATGGAAGACTTACTAAAAGCTAACCTAAACAATCCATCTAGCCACAAGAAAAATCAATGAGAGCTCTGGTCCATACATGGTGATATAATGTAGGCAAGAGTATGTGTTAGTACATTTGAATGTACTAAGTATGTGGGATGCAATGCAACAAGAGATAAGTTTCATGATCAACATGCGTAACGATAGGTAATAGACATAATATAGCAAGATGGCATGTATGTTCAATGCATAAGTAAACTGCGCTTAAGTGTATCTATACTCATATAGAATATCATAGGTGTAGAAGAGACCAAGCTAGATTTCCAAGGTATAAACCCCTTGGGGTTAGTGATGATGTCGCCCCATCACTTAGGTGGATGAGTACGAACCCTCATCTCGGTTAGTGATAATACCACCCCATCACCTAGGTGGATGAGTAGGAACCCCCATCTCGGTTGATAAGTATAAACCCCTATCCTAATTAGTGATGATGCTTCCCCATCACTAAGTGGATAAGTACGAACTCTTCCCTTGGTTACCTGGGCTCTTGCCCCCCCGGCTCGGGCATGGTCTAATACAACATTTTATATAGAGTTCATCATATGCAGCTCACTTCATCATCATATAGTCAATTATATCATAGACCTAATCTCTTTTCATCACTATAACATCATTCATTTTATATCTCATGCTTTGGGCCTTCATTTCCTCAAGAACCATAATGGGACATTTTATCAAACATATTGGGGGTGTGAAATGGGGGTAAAAGACCATACAATTTGGAGAAGAAATTATGCAAGAAAATCTGTTGCAAAATCATCAATCAACACCTTGTAACACCCCCTAGACATTTACATTAAAACCCCACATCAAATCCAACATTAGATCCAAGTCTTAGAACTCAAAATATACTAAAAACAACCATACTTTCATGAACTAAAATCATTGTGCAATAAATTTCTCAATAGATAAGACCCACATGTAAAATCAACTTTAAATTATGCATTATTAAGTAAAAAGAAGGCTTAGGCACAATGGGTGGAAGGAACCAATGGTTCAACACCACATATCTTAGCTTTTGAGAAGTTCTTGAAGAAGACTTTAACGGAGACTTGAAGCTTGAGTGAGATCCTTGAAGAAATCCTTGAGATTGGTCTTGAGTTTGAGACTTGAATTTAGGGTGAAATATGAGTCGAAGTGTTTGAGTGAATATTGGGGAATGTTTAGGATGTTATGAGGGTGAAATAAGGTTAAGTATATGTATGTTCAAGTGTGGGAACCCTTAGGTCCAAGACTTACAAGTTTTGGACTGAAAAAATTAAAACAGTCACAAAAGCATAGGGACACGTCGCAGAGGTAAGGCGGAATTTCCACTAAAAATTGCATATTCTGCACAAACGAGTTCCACCAAAATGGGCATAAATCCTTCATCCGCACTCAACATGAGGTGAAAGTAAGTGCGTTAGAAAGCCAATTCAAAGGGCTTTAAGTCGGTATGTCGAGGGTCACCTAGTTCTTTGTGTACTAAGAGATATGCCGCTTCAAAGTTGACCTTTCTAAATAGTGTTCTCTGTGATTTTCGAATTTTGATACGGTTGCTCTAAAATTTTGGTTAGACCTATTTTCCACTCAATTTGACCTCTAAACAAGAATATGAAGTGAGATTTTGAAAATAATGAATGGACTTTTAGATATATGGAAATTACGACTCCGGGCACTTCCAAGGCACATTTTCAGGCACTTTTGGGGGTCGTTTCAATATCTCCCCCTTAGGAACATTCGTCCCCAAATGTAAAATAACCGTACATGATAAGAGTAATCGTAAACAAATCAGTCCCAACGAGAATGCAACATTACGTTTAAAACACCACTTTCAAAATCTCATCATAAGTGGAAAATCATCATAAGCATGCCAACTTAAACATGAATGCATATGAATGATATAAGGGCTGAAATGCAAGACTTGAAATCATAAATTGGAGTTGAAGTGTTATCATAAACTTCAATAGAATGAAAGAGATATAGATATTGCTCCTCCATGCCCGCTCCGGCTCCCCGGGAGACACATATGAATAGACAACTCTTCCCAAAGCGCTGTGAAGAACACTACATCATTATCAATAAACTTTTCCACTCATCCATCCAACACCCCCACCAGGACCTTCTCTTAAGCCAACTTACCCTACTTAACACCCACAACCATAAAGTGTTCTATAACACTAAAGTCACCAACACATCACATCCAGCTAGAAGCATGAAGAACCGGACGAACAATATCTATATCCGTAGGCAATTCCCTAACTTATGCAACCTTACCAACCTCCCGCTACACTCTATAAGGACTCACAATCCTCAAATCAATTGTCAATCTTAAATAAACATAACCCACTTGTTACCATAGCCACCATCTCCCCCTTGGTTGTCAACCTACACTGTATGATTCTCTCACCCAAAACTTCCAACTCTAATAGGGCGAAATCAAGACCTTGCCTAATCTAGACATCTTAACCCAGGAAGATTTGGAACCACCAAGGTCACTATACTACCATTCTCCACTTTCCCCCACCTACTTCCCACCTAGCCAATCGATGAACCCCACTAGTCTCCTCCTTTCCACCATTATCCACATATGTTAAGTTACCATAGGCACCCTAGTTAGAGAATCAACCACAACACTAGCCTTATTTGGAAAATAAAGCACACTCATTCACAATCTTTAAAGAATCCTTACCACCTTCTTACTATCCACTATGCACACCTATCATATTTAGCAAACAACCTCTTATCCTCCAAGACATGCAACACTACCCCCAAATGATTTACAAGTTCTAAATAAATAAATACTTCATTACTAGAGATCACCACCAGACATGCCAAGGTAGGTTTTTAAGACCCTATTCATGAAACCCATAAACACAACTGATGCATAAGCCAACTAAACAACTCCACCAATATTCAAAATGCTCACTCCTAATCCGAAAAGGACACTTAGGCATATCACCTACCTTCATCCTCACTTGCGGTGAAACCCGAACCAAAAATCAATCTTAGAGTTGTGATTAACCCATTATAATTGACCAAATAGATTGATCATCCTTACCCATCATATTACAATCGTACGAGTTCTACACTCATTAGAAACATGCTACGTAAGTAGCCCAAACTACCCCAAGACCCCCAACACAACAAGCTAAGTCGTCATCCTACAAGAATACTGATAATATACATGTACGTACTTTCAAAGAGTCAATAGTCATTTTCCAAATCATTCCAATGCACAATATGGCTTAAAAGCCAAACACCATTCATAATAATTCATACTTAGGCTTAACTGCCAAGATCATAATTTCATAGTCATAACACTCATGCATAGGAATAGCCCATTCATATACAAAATGCTGCAAGCACCCAAAATGCTTAAAGAGACAAAATCAAGGACATATATGTGATTACAATATTGTCATAACCAACCTTTATTAAAACCATACCATAAAATGAAATCAGGCTTACCCATAACATACATATTTTTTTAAAATAATCCATATACATGAAAGCATATATTATGAACAATGAGACAATGAAATAGGTAATTAAGACTCCATTTAAAATCAAGATTCATATTATTAAGTTGAAGTGACAACATAATTAATTCCATATTTAAATTATAGTGTAATCTCTCATGCATAAATCATTCAAAAAGGGAACATGCATACTTATATCTTCATTAACCCAAAGTAAATCCTCATATAATGTTTAAGTCACATTAAAATCATCAAATAAACACTACTCATGCGTCAATAGAATTTTAGGAATCATAATATTCAAATTCCAAATTAAAATAAGTAAAATCCGTGTAAGTTTTCTTGAAAATTAATTTTTGTAAAGGGCTTAACTTCATACTTGCATAATCATAAATAATTTCATGAATTCATAATATACTTGATAGCCTATATTCATCATAAAGTCACTTGACTTGTAAAACATATACATATCTTGAAAATTCTTAAATTGGCATTTCATCACACACTTGGTGGGCACATATGAGGACATATTCAAATCACGTAAAATGCAAGAGTATAGATCTTGAAATACTAAAGTCAATGCATCTTAAAATCATGTAAATCAGCCCACGAACATTATGGTAAAACCCTATCATGGGTAACTTGTAAATCATATCAAAACTTCACAATAGTTGATAGATTTCATAGCTTAAATCATGTGAAGCCTCTCATAATATAAGCTCAAAATAGATATTTATGCATAGTCAACAATATTTGACAAAACCCCCAACATATTCATACTCATATTTCATAATAATAGGTACCCATAAGAAATACAACTTGAAATCATGAAATTTCGTAAAATAGGAAGATTGGGCTCCATGGTGAAAGGAACCCATGATTGAAACCCACATACGCATGAATCCTACTAGCACCAAGGGATAACACAAGAAATAGCAACTCCCAAACCTATCAAATCACCCTACTTCGGTCACAACATGGCCTTACTTAGGTCAACTAAGTCATAGGAGCAACAATAGAAGAGAACCTACTCACGATCTCTAGTAATAGCCCACTATACCCAAGAGACTCCTAATACCCAAGGAAGTCAAGGTATAGGCTAACACCTAATCACCTTTATCTTACTAAAGTCCTCCTTAGTACCATCACCCGACATCACACAACCTCCTCTTACCACCAAAATTCCCACCTCACCTACTTAGTACCCAACCTTCTTCCTTGAACTCGTAGTACTACCCTCAAATGATTTACATGCACTACCTCATTAGGGAACGAACCACATTATCATCACCAAAACCACCATAAACCTATTAGAGTAGGGACTAAAGGTCTTACTCATGAGTCTTATAGGCATACCCCGTGTACTAGTCAAACCCAAGGACAACACCCTAGAATTCAAAATATCGGAAAGGATATTCAAAGCCTCATCTACCACCAAGAACAATTCTATAGACAAAATAACTTAGGCTCAACACCTCCATTTCTCACAAGCTAACAAATTTAACCCCTTGGAACCCAATTGTACCTTAATACAAGAGATGGACCTACCTCCCTTACTACTATTCAACAACCTCCCACTCAAAGACGGGCTCATCAGGGAACAAGTGCTATCTCTATGGGTCCTACCATCCATGAAAACACAACATGCATGCAACCATTCCTTTACTTTAATAACATCCAAATCCACCATGCCAATTCCAACAACCACAAAACAAGACCTAATGCAATACAAACCCGGATCAAATCTATAAACCTCCTCGCAACAATATACCTAACAAAAGGATAGACACCAAAGATCCATACAATATCTTGGACACACAAAAAGCCCCACTAGCAACTAAAAGAATAGAGGAGAAATAGTTAAAATCGGATCTATCAACATAAAAACCTTCAACTTACCTTCCTTTGCCTTCCTTTTTGAAGAGGCATGATCAACTAGAAGAGCAAAGAACATTCGTTAGACGGGAAAGCCGTATCTCACTTCTAAAGCATGACATAGACCGTGAAGAATGGAAACATTTCCTAAAATATCTCATAGTCTCCTTCTAATTGTTGTAGTGCACAACACAACCATGAATAATACTCTAATCGATGCGGTGTGCTGGACTTCGAGGATTTATCAATCTAGTTCTCTGATACCATCATTATCACGACCCAAAATAGGGCATAGACGTGACCGGCAAATTGGGAACCCGAAGGAACCCCAAACAAGCCTCATAGTATATCATTACACATCCTTGGTTGCGGAAACAATTAAATGACATTTTGAAGAATGGAAATAAGGGAAAGAGGTACTAAGGGAGAACTTGTCGTAACATAGAGTTAAGAGATAAATACATCAACTCATAGCATAAATAAATAGCTTTGTCCAACAATACCTCTACTACATAGATAATGGCAGGGCCAAGACATACAACCAGGCTCACCCTCATAGCCATAAGTATACGATAAAGTAAAGAGAATCTTAATACCTAGTGTGAGAGAATAGTCCTCGTCCATGGAATGGAGGACTCACTAAAGGCTAACTTGAACAATCCATCTAGCCACAAGAAGAATCAAATAGGAGCTCTGATCCCTACACGGTGATATCGTGTAAGCAAGAGTATGTGTTAGTATGTTTGAATCTACTAAGTATGTGGGATGCAATGAACTAAGAGATAAACTTCATGATCAACATGCATAACAATAGGTAATACGCATAATATAACAAGATGACATGTATGATAAATGTATAAGTAAAACGTTCTTAAGTAGTCCATGATCATATAGAATATCATAGGTGTAGAAAAGACCAAGCTAGATTTCTAAGGTATAAATCCCTCGGGGTTAGTGATGATGCCACCCCATTACTTAGGTGGATGAGTATGAACCCTCATCTCGGTTGGTGATAATGTCGCGTATCACCTAGGTGGATGAGTATAAACCCCAATCTCAGTTGATGAGTGTAAAACCCAATCTCGCTTAGTGATGATACCGCCCTATCACTAGGTGGACAAGTACTAACCCTTTCCTCGGTTACCCGGGCTCTTTTGTCCGCCCGGATCAGGCATGGTCTAATGCAATACTTTATATAGAGTTCATCATATGTGTAAGAACATTTCATCATTATATAGTCAATTATATCATATACATAAGCTCTTTTCATCACCATAACATCATTCATATCATATCTAATGCTTTGGGCCATAATTTCCTCAAGAAACCATAATCGGACATTTTATCAAACACATTGGGATGTGTAATATGGGTAAAAGACCATGTCATTTAGAGAAGAAATCATGCAAGAAAATCTTTTATAAAACCATCAATCAATACCTTGAAATACTCCCAAGACATTCACATCAAAACCCCACAACAAATCCAACATTAGATCCAAGACTTAGAACTCAAAACATGCTAAAACAACCATACATTCATGAACTAAAATAACTCTGCAATATATTTCTCAATATACAAGACCCATATGTAAAATCAACTTGAAATCATGCATTATTAAGTAAAAAGGAGGCTTAGGCACCATTGGTGGAAGGACCCAATGGTTCAACACCACAACCCTAGCTTTTGAGAAGTTCTTGAAGAAGACTTTAATGGAGACTTGAAGCTTGAGTGAGATACTTAAAGAAATCCTTAAGATTGGTCTTGAGTTTAGGACTTGAATTTAGGGTGAAATATGAGTCTAAGTGTTTGAGTGAATATTGGGGAATGTTTAGGATGTTATGCGGGTGAAATAAGGCTAAGCATATGTATTTTCAATTGTGGGAACCCTCAGGTCCAAGACTTACAAGTTTTGGACCGAAAAAATTAAAACAATCACAAAAAAAACATAGGGGCGCGTCATGAAGGTAAGGCGGAATTGTCACTAAAAATTGTGTATTCTACACAAATGAGTTCCACCAAAATGGGCATAAATCCTTCATCCGCACTCGGAATGATGTGAAAGCAAGTGCATTGGAAAGATAATTCAAAGAACTTTAAGTTGATAGGTCGTTAGTCACCTAGTTCATTCTGTACTAAGAGATATGCCCCTTCAAAGTTAACCCTCCGAAATAGCATTCTTTGCAATTTTCGAATTTTGATATAGTTACTCTAAAGTTTCGGGTTAGACCTATTTTCCACTTAATTTGACCCCCTAAACAAGAATATGAAGTTGGAATTTTAAAATAACAACCGAAATTTTAGATATATGGAAATTACGATTCCAAGCACTTCTGAGGCATATTTTCGGGCACTTTTTGGGGTCATTTCAATCATGAACTTATTCATTCTAGATATTGGATCAGCCACCAAATGAGGAATATACTTTGAAAGTTGATTAAACTTGAGGGCAGACTCCCTGACACTCATAGCACGTTGTTTCAAGTTCGTAAATTCTACCAACTTTACTTCCCTAAGCTCAAGAGGAAAAAAACGATTAAGCAAAAATACACATACATAACAGAAATAAGAGTTTTACCAATAACAATGAAGAAAATGGGCACCACAAGTCACAAACTCACAAGCTTGATTGATCAACAATGAGTACATGGCAAGATGTGCAATCCCCAAAATGCATTTTTCAAGAGAGAACGATAAACTACTCTAAAAACTAAGGAAAGATTGAAAAAGTTATTGCAGAATGTCTCCTGGTTGATCTCCCTTCTAAAAACCAACTTAAAATATATATATAGTATATACGAAATAACCCTAAAACTTATACAGGAAAGACAGCTAATAGCTGATAAGTCTCGCAGGTATGACTTGTAGGATGACCTACGAGTCGTACTTGGGGTCTCGTATCAGGTTCTTGGCATCTTAGACTAAACTTGTATAACCCATAAATATGATTCATTGCTTAAGCTATGACTCATATGTTCCTCTTGTGTCCACATGAGTTTGTTGAGCTGTTTACGCAGGCCTAAGGTCCTTTTTTACATTCTGTCGAAAGTTTGGATTGGTCTTGGCCTTCAGTTTTTGGTCCAACATTTTGGGTCTTTGATTCTTGCTAAGAGTCCACCTATACGAGTCGTAGTGTGTCTTATGACTTGTAGGATTTCCTAGTAGGAGTGACCTTCACTTGGCAAATGTCTTATTTTTGGTCTCTATTTCTTGCTATGACACACCCTACGACTCGTAGGTAGGCTTGTATCACCTAGGCTTCAACAAAATTTGTAACTTTTCCTCAGAATCATGCCAACATAACTTTTCTACTAGATTAACACAAAAACACATCAAAACCACAAAAGTCTCTTTAAGAACTCACAAAATCCCTTGATTGAGGCACCAAATGTGTTGTATTTTGACAGCACATCAAGACCCTCCACTTAGAATTGTTGCTTGTCCTCAAATGATGACTCAATCTATGCAGACAAAGAGAAATACATAGACACTATACTGATGGAATATATAACAACCCCTTTGATTTAGGTGCTCAACTACTATTTTCAATACAAGATTGCAAAGTTATTAAGCAAACAAGAACATAATGAGATACCTGGCAATCTAGCTATGACAAGCTAAGGAGCATTAACCATCGACAATCACTGGTGTAGTCATATGCTACTCAAGTAGTTCAAATGCTTTCACCGGAAAAAAGTCCCTTACACTCACTCAAAAGCATTTAGAATTCTGTTACTGAGGAAGCATTCTCACTCTCCCGATTGAAACTCAATGCATACTGACTAACACAACAGGCTTGCCTCTATACTCATTTTATGGCTTCGTGATAAAGTGTAGTTAGACCGCTTTAGGACTTATAGACTTGTAACATAGATTCAGGGTGCTTTGGTATGGTATTATTGGCAAGTAGTGACTAAAACCTATCCTTGAATCATGATTACCAACACTTTTTGCTTTCATGATCCAACCTTTTTTAATCAATCCACAATTATTCTCTTATTTCGAACTTTTCTCAAATGCTTTCTTTCTCTTTTTCATCTGTACCTCGATTTTAGACTCATTTTGCTATTTTTTCATACTCAACACACTTTTCTTTTCTTTTTTTTTTCACTTGGTTCGTGCTTTTTCATTTCTTTCTTGATTTCCAAACTAACCACCTTATTATTATTACTTTACCACCATAAGGTCCACCTTCAACTTAGGCTTTTAGCCTCAGGTCAGGTACACAATGTTTATGCCTCAAACCAGGGCCACCAACTACAGCCACCCTCAACTTAGGCCTTTGTCCTCAATCAAGGTTTACATGTTCAAGGATAGACCAGGACCAATATCAAGGTATTTTATCAAACAAGGTTAACCTAGCAAGGTATCAAGAAAGAATGAGTACATGAGAAGTTCAAAAGTTTGGAACAGGGGGTTCACTCGCTCATCTAGTAGGTCATTTAGGCCACAAGAGGTTTCACTCAAATAACAAAGGCCTAAGATCCTTTCCATATTTACCACATCACCAAACCAATTTTAGAGTAATAAGGCAAGTTCTGGGTCCATACAAGATGCATGAATGCTGTAAAATAAGCTCACAATAGATATGACAATTGCATCCACAATCAGGTGTATACTCACAGGTCATGCTTTTAGTCTCAGCTTACCTTTAAAATATCAGAACAAACATTGCCAGATACTCAAAAATGTATGAATGCATCAATAATCACAACCTCAAAAATTTTAAGGGTACCCAATTTTTCATCAAAACTTTTAAAAACACATCTAAAAATTATGTATATGCCAATAGATAACAATACTATGAATTTACCCATTATCTACACTACCTAAACATGCCGGTTCAATAGAAAAGTAAACATTCACAAGAAAAAAAAAGCACGGCAAGAAAACCTTAGGATTAAAAGTAGAGGAAGTTATGGACTTGAGGTTACTCAGACTTCACCTTAATCCATAACTTCCAACACCCTACAAAAATAGGATACTTTGTCCTCAAAGTAAAGACAAGAACGAAAACAAAACACGATAATATAGAAATATGTACATACATCCATTAAAAACCAAAAATTATCATCCAAAGTATATGTAAAAATAACATCCAACATAAGAATATTTAAACACAACTAAAAACCAACATAATAAAAAGATTGTTTGGAAAGAGACCAAAGTATCCAACATGACAAAACAAGAACTGGGGTCAAAAGAATTCAAAAATCATGGTGCATCAAGCACTTGTCTATAGCTGGTCTGTGGGGCCTCAGGGCACCATCTCCGCTACAACAATCTGAGAACTACCCTCTCCCTATAGGGTGTGTTGTGCTCGATCTCTTTGAATAGCCGCCAACAACAGCAACTCCTACACCACCTCCTCTGGTATGGGCTCCTTCTCCTGCCTCAGCTTCTTCGAGGTCGGCTCTAGTCCATCACTATGCTTAAGAGGCCTCTTCCCATAGATGTCCGGGCGATCGCTGATCCAATCAAATGCCTCATCACCTACCGGTTACCTTTAGGGCTGGAACAGGGGCTGCCAACATCTGTAATAAGTCAACCTTAAACTTGGCCAACTTCTCAGTAATCGCACTCGCGTTGGCAGGCCTAGCTCCCTCAAGCCTCTTGTGGAATCTAATCTCAAATGCATTGATTCAAGCATCCACCACTCGGAATCTCTCATCAACTAAGTCTCGGGTGAATGTCTTCATCCTCTCCTCAGAGTCTCGAACAGTCTGATCAATCAATGGCTGGACCCGTGTTGACAACTCACATAACCTTCCCTTTAATACTGCCACCCTGCATAATAAAGCCTGAAATGCAGTAGCTGAGAAAAGAGGGTCAACCTGTAAAGTAGATGTTGCTGGTGCTGGAGTGTTGGAGGATGGTACAGAATCGATCTCAACCGTTAGTGTAGGCTCTGCAGCAGTCGGAGTAGTGCCGATGGTGGCTAGAGATAAACATGGAATCTGAAGCTCTATCGGGAATGGCTCTGGGATAGTTGGAGGTGTTGCTCATGGTAAGGCCACTGGATTCTCATCATCCTTTATTAGGATGGGATCTATAGTGCCTGTGGCCTCTACATAAGGGTCCCGATGAGGGTTGATATTAACATTTTTTGCACTGCATAGTCAATGGATCTGAACTGGAAATGGTAGTGAGGTGTTCGTCTGAGCTGCAGCCTCGTGAATCTGCTCTGAAATGATATGGGCCCAATCTATAGCATAGCCAGCTAGAATGTTGGCAAACAATAGGGGCTCTCTCAAGGGTGATCACATTATCCATGAAGGTTGGCCTAATACACCAATGGATAATGGACCACTAAAAGATGGCCCAGAAGGAGAGGTGGGCTTTAACTATAGGATCTACGTGGTTTGTGTCCTATGTCGGCTCGAACCCTGCCTCGCAGACTTGGCTGGCTATTCATCGTAGTAGCTCTGTCCTGGCCCCAATGACCTTCTCAGTCATTGCTCTCCTCATTTTATCAATACGGCTATCATACTCCGTAGTAGACTAACGAAATCTATAAGTGGGCCCGAACTACAACAGTTGAATCGTCTCCTCCGAGATATTAACTTTCCCTCCTCAGATGGTCATCACTCGTGCCTAGGATGCTCAATCGACTTCTTATTATTCGGTAACCCCCGACGGAGTGTAGTAAGATATGCCACATAGAATTCACAGACTACGTAAGGGGCATATTTGCCCAGCTATTTTGTGGTCTACCGAAGTCTGTGCTCATCCAACCCAGCATCCAATTTGGGTACTCTATCGAAGCCTCAGGCATTCAATCTAGACTTCTCATGAAATTGGCGGACCGGTTTTCCTTGCCCCTTAGGCTCCAACCCCTAGTCATATATTTCTTTCATGCCTGCAACACACCATCTGAAATCAGCCAGGGGATAAATTGGGCTTCCTCCTGCTAAGTCTGTGATGTGCTCTCCGACTCTGACTCGGAGTCGGAATGTGTGGGAGTCATCTGTGGCGAGCTATTCCCCGAGCCATTTCTCTGAACCTCTTGTGCCTCCTCTTCTGACTAGGAGGCGCTACTCACTTCTATAGGTTCCTGAGCTACATAGGCTCGAGTCTGAGGAACATTTGCCAAGGGGTCTATCTGGACCTTGTGCACCTCCACCGAGCCCTTGGATCTCTCAGTCTCGGATGACTCATCTACCAATCTCCTTTGAAAGCTTTGGATTGCTTTTCTGCCCTTCGGAGGCATGCTACCTGCAAACCAACCAATAACCCATGTGAACATTAAGATGTTTTAGCTAACTAAACACGCAACAAAGAACAATGAATAAAAACAAAGAAAAATCAAAATAATTACTGATGCAATTGCAAGTTGCAGATACTAGTGCAGTTACAACTCATCTGGTGACCTAAGAATTGTACACTAGCCTCGTAGAACTAGTATGCCTTTAAAAATGCTTCTGATCTTAGATATGAGACACAATTATGACTCATAAAGTGACCTATGAGTCGTAGTCTAGTCTCATATCCATTTTCAGAAACATTTTTCAGAACTAAGACAAGCTTACGAGACCCTCAATATGAGTCGTAGCAGGCACTACATGTCATATATGAGTCTTGTATGAGAAACTTGAAGGAACCACAGATGACCGATGCTTTCTACGAGGTACCAGTATGACTTGTAAGTCCCTATACGAGTCGTAGGAGTGCCTCATAGCTGACTACAGAAGGCATTTGTAGTGCCTAACATTTTCCCACACAAAGCAACAAATCAAACACATAACTCAACACACTTGGCACAAAATAACAATATAAAATACTTGGCACATAATCAACTCCATACTATGATCAGAAATTCAAGACGACCATCATACCTAAGAGTCAAAACCAGTTCCACACTACGTCAAGCAACTGACAACAATATACTATCCAAACTCACACTTGACAACTATAAAACATTATAAGGGATGCAATTTCCATTGATAATAATTCAATTATCTCACAAGTTAAAGCATAAGCATTACACGTACACCTTCTAAATTTTGATTCTGACAACAATTTAGATCATGAGTGGCAAAAATCACACAATACATCCCATAAATTATAACTTTTGTATTCATCATCCCCCATACAAGAATTTCAACACGATTTGATTCACAACTTAACTATTTAAAGCCTAAAAACCCTAGGCTACAAGTCTAGTTCAATAATCATTATATGGTATGATTTAGCAAGAAAAAAATCAAGCACACACTCATATAGGAAACAAACTCACCACAAAAGATTGCAAAATTTAACCATGGAGCTTACCGATCGTTTGGAGAAGTAAACCAAAGCGAAAGAAATTCAAAATCACGCCGAAAACCCTAGGAATAGTGCTTTTCCTGAATTTTCACCGAAAAGTGGCATAGGTAGACGAGATTTTGATTGGAAAAAGGATGTGGATGATTGAAGGGGTTTTCCATCGCCATTAAGGTTTATAAAATGAATTTGGAGGTCAAACTTTATTTTGACCCCGTTTTAAATTAAACTGGGTCAGCTTTGTTAAAACTGCAGATCGGGGCTACAAAACCCCGACTATGAGTCGTAGACTGTCCTACTACTCATAAGTACCAGTCTCTTAGCAGACCCAACACTTATAAAATTTTAGAAATTATACCTGGGAACTACGAACCCCTCTTACGACTCGTAAAAGACTCTATGAATCTTAAGGTTGGCTCATAGTGTATGTGCCAACTTCTAATACTCACTGATTCTCTCTATGATGTATGACTATGAGTCGTAGTAAGGACTACGACTCATAGACCTGATCGTAGAGGCTCTCCAAGTGCCATTTTTTTCCAGATCTTCAGTTCTTCAATTTTCAGCTGCAAACCAAATCTCAAAACACAACAGTTCCTAAAATATTATAACTGCACCAATTTCTTTCAATCATAAAAACAAACTCACACCTTCTACCTAAGAATCTGAACAACCAAAAATACTTAAAACAAGCCAACAATTATCAAAATTACTTGGGTTGCCTCCCAAGAAGTGCCTTGTTTAACATCGTGGCTCGACTTTGTCATCTTCCTTCATCAACTATCATCGAGGGTCTACACCTCACTCTTGCACTCATCTGGGTGTTTCATGGATTAGCGAATATAAAACATGACCTCTACATTATTAACCCTAAACCACAGTTGACCTGAATCCATATCCATTAGGGCTCTCCCAGTGGCAAGAAATGGTCTCCTTTAAATGATGGGCATCTCAAAATCAATTTCACAATCACGGATAACAAAATCCTCTAGAAAGATGAATTTATCAACTTTAACAAGCACATCAAAAAGGATTCCCTCTGGCTTTTTAATGGTTTGATCCACCATAAGCAACCTTATTCTTGTTGGGGTAGAAGTATAAAGGCCAAGCTTTTTGAATACAACAGGAGGCATTAGATTGATGCTCCCTCCTAAGTCACAAAATGCTTTTTCGAATTCAATATCACCAATGGTATAAGGAATGGTGAATTCACTGTGGTCCTCTCGCTTTTGAGCAAGGCATTTAGTCATAATCGCACTATATTGTTGGAGTTCTTATGAGAACTCTTGGCTCAAAGTGCATTTTTTGGTGACCAAATCTTTCATGTACTTGGCGTACCCCAACATTTTCTCCAAGGGCTCTAGAAGGGGAATGTTGATGGAGAGTTGCTTCAACATGGAGAGGAAGTATTTGAATTTACCCTCCTCTTCCTTACTCTTAAGCCTTTGAGGGAAAGGAGGAGGAGGTTTAGAAATTGATTTCAATTTCTCATGCTCCCTTGCATCTTCTTGTTGCATCCCAACAACCTTTGGATCTTCTCCCTCAACCATAACTTCACCACCAAGACTCTTGTCCTCAACTTCAACCACAATTATTGGCATAGGGGGATCTAAGGTGATCTTTCCACTCCTATTCATCACTACCACGCAATGCCCTTCCTTCTTTGGATTTTGAACTGTGTTGCTTGGTAGGGTGCCCTTTTGGCGTTGGATCAATTGTGAAGAAACTTTCCCGAATTGTTGTTCTAGCTGCTTAATAGCCACCGAGTAATACTCTATTTTTTTGTTAATACTTGAAATATCCACTTTTATTCACTTTAAAGTCTCATCTTGGTGGTCGGCACGCTTCAGCAGCTTTGCGAACATATCTTCAATCTTGGAGTTGCTTGATCCGGCATCATGGTTGTGAGGAGGGACATAGGGACCATTCTTGTAGCCCTCTCTTCTTCCCCACTCAGCGTCTGGCACTCTCTCTCTCATAGTATCCACCCCGGTTGTCCCTAGACATCCCATTACAATTGAGTTTCTGACCTTGACTCCCGGACCCTTGCCTCTAATAGTCCGAATTGGACCCTTAGGGGTTGTTTTGGAGACCCACCACTTGGTTTCTTACAAAACATGCATCCTCATCAAAGAATGGATCACCATAGATAGGAGTTTTCGGAGATCGGCAGGTGTCTAGGAACATGCCTCCCATGATTGTGTCGATGCAAGCTTGACTATTCTTATCAAGTGACCGATAGAAAATTTCAATCAAGCATCATCAACAATTTTATGATCAGGGACCATCCTTAAGCATTTAGTAAACCTCTCCTATGTTGTGCTAATAGAATCACCCGACAATTGCTCAAAGTTGTTGATTTAGTCCTTGAGCTTTAACTTCTTAGATCTTGGGAAATATCCTTCAAAGAATAATCTCTGATGGTCAACCCAACTTGTGATAGTACCCGGAGGAAGCTCGGACAACCATATGGTTGCATTGCCAGTAAATGATAGTGGAAACACTCTTAAACAAATAGCATCAAGAGAAAGGTTTTGTGTCCCCATGACACTGTTGCAAACAAACACCATATTTTGAATATGACGGTGGGGATCCTCTGAAGGTAGTCCTGTGAATAATCCGCGGTTTTAGAGCATTTAGAGCAATCCACTCGATACCATGCACTTAGTATCTACCATTAAAGGAGGCAATACTATATCACTAGTAACATCTATAGCCATAGGGTTCAATCAATATTGATTCCATCCATAAGTGTTTTCATTGAAGTTCTTGAGCGGTGGCCTGTTACCGCTTTGTTGTGGATTCTCCTCTCTTCCTATATCCTCATTTGTATTCGTATCCAGTTCAACCTTGATATCGTCATTCACTTGAGCCATTCTTCTTGGTAGTTGATGGATCTCCAAATTGAGTGGATCTAAGGGATTGCCTTGGCTCCTTGTGTTGGGCGTACAACCTAATATACCCTGCAAATGAAATCAAACAACAAAAATAAAAACAAAAGTAAAGTACATGAGACTCTAGAAATCAATACTAGGACTAACTAATAGTGAAATCAAATCAAAACCTAACCATATTACTTGATAATGATTCCATAATTTTGTGACAAGTCCTGATGTTCACGCTCCAATAAGAAAGTGATCGTTGTTAGCATTTAACCTAACCAAAGGTTAGGATCAAATCCACGGGGAATACGGGCTTGATTACAAGACTTCAATACTAATCATTTCAAGCATCAATAACTAAAATATCTAAATAGAGGGGGGGGGGGATTTTTTCTGATTCAAAAACAAAAGTAGAATTATGACTATACTACTACGCAGGAAGACACTCAATTTTAGGGAAAACTTAGGAATTGTGTTCCCCATGATTTTTTGACTAAATTACCCTAGGTAACATAACAACAATTGAAGAGTCGCACGCAGGATGGTAACTAAGGTTCCTCCAACCCTATTGTGAAGGTGAAGGTTGAATTTTACTATGGCTCTTGGTCGGAAACCATGGCGTACGAACTAGCCATTACCAATTGTCCCAGTTAACTGACCAAATGAACTAACAATTACCAATTGTATCAGTTAACTTCCCTTTGGTCAGGTTCAGTTGATTAGATGAGAAGACATGATCAAAGCCTGTCATCTAGTTCCCTTTTCCTATTCATCACTACCTTGGTCAGGATCGTGATAGTAGGCAGGGTTTGGAGTTGGCCACCACCAAACAACAATCATAATGAAGGGAAGTGGATAATACATGTGAAACACCAATCGCAGAAATGTAATAAACCTAGGTCATCTCAAGTCAACTACCCATGGTTCCCACAACCCCAAGTTGTGGGTGATTAGCTACTCATGACTAAGACAAAACAAGCAAAAATGCACATACAAAAAATAAATGAGAGTTTTACTAAAAACAATGAAGAAATTAGGCACCACAAGTTGCAAACCCACAAGCTCGATTGATCACCAATGAGCACAAGGTAAGATTTGCAATCCTCAAAATAGGTTTTCGAAGAGAGAATAATAAACTACTCTAAAAACTAAAGAAAGATTCAAAAAGTGATTGTAAAATGTCTCTTGGTCGAACTCCCTTATAAAAACCTAACTTAAACTATATATAGTACTTACAAAATAACCCTAGAATTTACATAGAAAAGGCAACTGGCAGCTAATAAGTCTCGCAGGTACGACTCATAGGATGACCTACGAATCGTAATCGGGGTCTTATATCATGTTCTTGGCATCTTGTACTAAACCGGTACGACCCATAGGTACGAGTCATTGCTTGAACTATGACTCGCATGTTCCTCTCATAGTCTTGTGCTTCAGTTTTTAGTTCAGCATTTTGGCTATCTTATTCTTGCTACGAGTCCACCTATATGAGTCGTAGTGTGTCTTACGACTCATAGGATATCCTCTTAGGAGTGATCTTTACTTGGTAGATTTCTGATTTTTGGTCTCTGTTTCTTTCTACAACATATCCTATAATTTGTAGCTTAAGCTACTACTCGTAGGTGGGCTCGTATGGCCTATGATTCAGCAAAGTCTGCAACTTTTCTTCAAAATCATGCCAACTTTTCTACAAGATTAACACAAAAACACATCAAAATCATAAAAAGTCACTTTAAGAACTCATAAAATCCCATGTTTTAGGCACCTACTGTGTTGTATTTTCATAGCATATCATCTCTTACCCTAGCCCCCGAGGTCGTAGCATGAGGGGATTGGCCCCTTGATTAACTTGGTTGGCCACAACTTGGGAAAGCATAGTGAGAGCATCCCGGAGCTCACTATTGGTATGTTGCTCCTTTGGAGTTTGGTCTCGTCTTCCTCTAGTGTTTGGCATGATCTAGCAAAGCAAAGAATAATCATTAGGGGGAAAAACTTACTACAACTCTATAGCATGATGTAGAACATGAAGAAGGGAAACATTTTTTAAACGTCTCATAGCACTCTAAGTGAAGGTATATTTGACTTCGAGGATTTATCAACCTAGTGCTCTGATACCAATTTTGTCACAACCAAAACCTAGGGCCTAGACGTGACACAGCGAATGGGAAACCCGAAGGAACCCCAAATAAGTCTCTTAACTTGTCATTACATATGATTGGTCATATAAGCATATGAAAACATAAGCGAGTAAGAATAGGGGTAGTGGGACTAAAGGAAAAACTTGCATTACATCATAATCAAGAGAAAAGAGTCAAGTTCATATCATAGATACTTAACATGTCCAACAAACACCTCCAATACATAGATAAAAGTGGGGGCCAAGACAAAGCAACTGGGCTCACCCTTATAGTCAAAATAGACAATAAAGAAGAATGTCTCAATACATAATAAGAGCAACATAGACTAAGGTCCTCGAAGTAGAGGACTAACCAAGTAGCTTGAGTAGTATCAAACTAGCCATGTGGAGGAGGATGATCAACTTGGGCGTTGGTTCCTACATGGTGATATCATGTAGGCAAGAGTATGCGTTAGTATGTTTGGATATAGTAACTATGCAAGATGCAATGCAACTAAAGATTGACATCATAATCAAAATGCATAATATTAAGTAATAGGTATAATATAACAATATTGCATGTGTGATCAATTCTTAAGTAAAACATGATTAAGTAACTCATACTCATATAGGATATCATATGTGTAGAAGAGACCAAGCTAGATTTTCAAGGTACAAACCCATTGGTAGTTGTATGGTACAAACGCCTCACATGGTAGATGATAATCACACCTTATCACCACTGTAGCGAAATACAAGCCCCTCACATGGTTGATGAGTACAAACCCCCACCTCTGTTACCCGGGCTCTTATCCTTCGAGATTGGGTATGGTCTAATGCAAATCTTTATATGGAGTTTATCATATACATAAGCTCATTTCATCATTATATAGTTAATCATATCGTATCTCATGCTTTGGACCTTTAACTCCTCAATCAACCACATCCAGATATTTTGTCAAACACTTAGAGGGTGTGTAATGATAGTATAAAACCATGAAATATAGAGAGGAGATCATGCAAGAAAATTCATTATAAAACCATGAATCAACACCTTGAAGCACCCTCAAGCAACTTACATCAAACCCTTTCCTCAAATCTTATATTAGATCAAAGATTTATAGCTCAAATCATAGCAAAACAGTCACAATTTCTCATAGCTTTAACATAGTGTACAATGAATTTCATAATAAGCAAGACCCATTTGTAAATCAACTTTAAATCATGCAATTTAAGTAAAAGGAGGTTAGGACACCATTGGTGGAAGGACGCAATGCCTAAAACCACGTACCTTATCTTAGAGAACTTGGTGAAGATTGGAGATGGAGCGTTGAAGCTTGAAGAAGAACCTTGAAGGACAATCTTAGCTTGGGATGAAGGTTTGGGACTTGAATTTTGGAGTAAAAATATGGCTAAGTGTTTGAGTTAGTATTATGGAATGTTTGGGATGATATGAGGGTGAAATAATACTAACTATAGGTAAAAACACGTCTGGGACCACTTGGGCCCAAGACCCAAAAGCCTTGAACCGAGATTGAAATCACTGGCAACAAAATACATAGGATCGCATTTGGTATGCAATGCGGACCTATTGCAGAGGTCAAATTAAGACATGTTCGCGATAGTTGCGGGTCGCAGTGCTGTTGTGGATTGACTCTAGATAAGAAAATTATGATAATCGATATTGCTAATCATTTTCTATTAAATTGGGTTTAGACCATTTTTACCCTAATTTTAACCTCCTGAACAAGAATATAAAGTCAAAGTTTTGATATCACACACAAATTATGAGATATATGGATTTTAAAATTTTAGGAATTTTGAGGTATATTTTTGGGCACTTTTTGGGGTCATTTCACCTTGGTTCATGGTTGGTTTTGTGCATGAACAGAGAATAAATAGAATCCTAGTAGATGGCGGGTTTGGGATCAACATTTTTCCAATCCATACAATGAAGGAACTTGGGATTTCAACAGCGAATCTTACTGAAAGTTGCTTAATGAACCAAAGATTTAACCAAGGGGGACAAACGGCCATAGGGGTTATCAAAGTGGACCTCTCTATTGGAGAGTTACATTCAAGTATGTGGCTACATGTAATTGATGAGAAGACTTCATATAAAATCTTTCTCAGAAGGCCTTGGGTACATGAGAACAAAGTGGTTCCATCTACCTACCACCAATGTTTGAAGTATTATGAGGGTGGAGTCATAAAAAAGATTGTTGTAGATGATAATTCCTTCAGTGAAGACGAAGCACATTTTGCTGATGCAAAGTTTTACTTGAAGAGATATGCCGTAAAAGTTGATAGTGTTTCAACCAAAGCAACTGAACTACCAAATAAGAAGGCTGAGGTACCTATCAGCAAGATTAAAGTTGCAAACAAGAGAGACTCGAAGCTCAACAATCTAGACAAGGTACGTAGCATAATTGGTGCTTCCTCAAGTAAAACAGTGACACCCATTCTTTGTTACACTCCAAAGGCCAAGTAAAGTGAAAGATACTCTCTTAAGCTGCACGGAGATGCACTAGATAGATTGACCATTCCTGTTAAATAAATTGATGTGATGAAGTCATCCATAAAATTATTTGGAAATCTTGTGGCTCTTAAATGATTGCAAAATGATGCACTCTCAACGAAGCATACAAATAAAGGTTTCAAACGTAATGCTTATGGATTGTTGGAAAAAGTTGGATATAATCCTAATGAACCATCAAAATTAGGTAAGCTTCTATCAGAACCCTCTATAAGGCAACAACATGAAGGTCTAGGATACAACGGTCTCCACTGGTTTGCATTTTCATTAAAAGGGCTAGCAATAACTATATCACTACAGATGATGAACCTGTCCCTTCTGACAAAAGACCTCTTGTCTTTGATCAACATGGAAGCTCAACAATGAGAATTTCCATATTTAAGATGTTAGGGCCATTAAAGAAGAAAAATAAGCTTTGGAGAAACTCTGGGGGTATTAAAGCTTCTACTTTGCCTAAATCTAAAAATATTCCTAAGGATTTTCAAAGTCTAATCCTTTCTAGAATGTGGCAGCAAGTGAACCTCATGGTTTCATGTGGAGAAATACTGAAAGCAAAATCACATATTATGGTTCACACCAATTGACGTGATAAAGATGAGGAAACTGTTGGTTCTTCAAATCACATTACTGCACAAGATGAAAGGTGTAATTTGACACCAAGTGAAGTTGATGAAGACTTGGAGGATGCCTCATGGTTTTACCATATAACTTTTATTGATGGCAGTCCTCAAGAAGATGAAGATGCTAAGGGTGCGCCATCCAAACTCGAAGAAGGAGCGAAGGCAACGGTTGATGCACTAAAAGAAGTCAACCTTGGCACTAATGAAGATCCAAGACCTACCTTTGTGAATGCTTTATCTGATAGTGATGAAGAGAACGACTAAATTGACTTACTCAAAGAATACAAAGTCATATTCGCTTGGAGTTACAAAGAAATGCCTGGGTGAGACCCAAAGGTAGCGGTCCATCATCTTGCTGTCAAAAAGGGTGCACATCCTGTCAAGCAAGCTCAACAATACTTTAGGCCTGAAGTGGTTCCTATAATTGAAGTTGAGGTTAACAAGCTTATTGAAGCTGGCTTCATCTGTGAAGTTGAGTATCCTACGTGTATCTCAAGTATCATCCCCGTAAGGAAGAAAAATGGACAAATATGAGTTTGTGTTGACTTTAGGGATCTTAATCCTGCATGTCCCAAATATGAATTTCCACTGCCTATCCCAAAGCTTATGATTGATGCCACTAATGGGTACAAGGACATATCTTTTATGGATGGTTCATCTAGCTATAATCAGATCCGCATGTCGCCAAAGGATAAGGAGCTTACACCATTTTGTACATCTAAAGGTATTTACTTTTACAAAGTGATGTCGTTTGACTTGAAGAATGCTGGAGCAACATACCAAGCTATTCAAAACATCTGGCATAACATTTTTTACAAAATTGTTGAATGTCACCTTGATGATTTGGTGGTGAAGTCAAGAAAAAAGGAAGATCATTTGTATGACTTGAGAATAGTGTTTGATCTACTGCGAAGGTATCAACTCAGGATGAACCCTTTGAAAAGTGCATTTAGAGATACCTCTGGAAAATTGCTTGGCTTCATTGTACGACATCGGGGATGTAGAAATTGATCAAGTCACAATAGATGTGATTCTAAAGATGGTCGAGCCAAGAAACATCCATGAACTGAAGACCTTCAAGTGAAGCTAGCATATTTTAGGAGGTTCATATCAAATCTAGCAGGGAAGTGCTAACATTCAGTTGCCTCATGAAAAAGGGAACCGATTTTGAGATTGTCATGATGGAATTGAAGAAGACCTTTGGGCATATCGGAAGACTCATCGTATGCCAACTTAAGCAACTCCATACTCTCTTATTTTTGGAACTAAAACAGTCCTTCCACTTGACTGCCAAATATGGTGATTGTGTTTTGCTATCCAAGAAGGACTTACTGAAGAGAAAAATGCTCGTCTACGCCTTGAAGAGTTAGAAGCTCTCGATGAAAAGTGGTTGGAAGTGCAACAGATCCTTGAATATTATCAAGCTCGTCTTTCTCGTTCTTTCAATGAAAAGGTACACCCAAGTCGTTCCAAGTTGGTGATCAGGACCTTGTAGTAAGAAGACCAATCATCACATCTCATAAATTGGGAAGCAAGTTCACCTCTAGATGGATGGTCCATATGTCGTCCAAGAAGCTTATTCAAGTAGAGCTTACAAGCCTGTAGACGCAGATAGCCTGCGAATTGGTCCCGTCAATGGAAATTTCTTGAAGAAGTACTATCCTTAAAGATGCATCCTACTCCTGGCCTGCAAGAGTATAAACTATGTACAACCCCCCAAAAAAAGAGCAAAAAAATGTGTTAGCTATGTTGAAAATCTCGAAAGAGGTGACCTAGGAAAAATTTAAAAAATATAATAAAATAAAAAACAAAATAATTTACTCATCCTTTGAACTACGATATGACATGATCCTCTTCATCGAGGTACATAGGTAGCCTAGAATATTTATTTTTCTAGGTCCAGTCATATGAGTAAAAAAAAGGGGGGGGGTACACATCATTACATGATTATCATATTAATATTTTAAGTGAGGGATGAGTCAAAAAACTCTAAGCATAGGTTAGGTTCTTTTAGGATAGTATGCAAAGATGAAGAGCATGACATGCTTAAAAAAAAGGTACTTTCATAAATTCATAAGGCCTATGGCTGAAATTTTTATGTGGATTAAAGTTCGTGAAGTGATCTTTCCAAAAAAAACAGAATTCATGATTTCGATGCTCCAGCTCTGACTTATGATTTTCTTCGGTAGGCGCGCAAAATTAAAAAGATCAAGCCTGCCATATTCTAAGCTTAATTCAAAGGTAAATCTATACTAACCTGTAAATTACAAGACTTTTATTTAAATATATTAAAGTTTATAAAGTGATCTTTTCAACAAAAAAATAATCTCATGATTTTGATGCTCCAGCTCCGAGTTATGTTTTTTCTTCGGTAGGCCCATAAAAGTAAAAAGATCAAGCTTGGCAGATTCTAAGCTGACTTTGGAGGCAAATCTATACTAACCTATAGATCACAAGGCTCTGATTTTTAAAGAGATTAAAGTTTGTGAAGTGATCTTTCCAATAAAAAAAAGAATCTCATGATTTCGACGCTCCAGCTCCGAGTTATAATTTTTCATTGGTAGGCGAATAAATTTAAAAGAAAATCAAGCTTACCAGGTTCTCAGCTAACTTTCAAAGCAAATCTGCACTAATCCATAAATTGCAAGGCTGTAATTTTTTGAGATATTGAAGTTTGAGAAGTTATCTTTTCAATAAAAAAATTTCAAGATTTGGAAGCTCCAATTTCGAGTTATGAATTTTCTTCTGCAAGCGCGCGAAGCTGAAAAATCAAGCAATCCAGGTTCTAAACTAACTTCCAAGACAAATCTATATTGATCTGTAAATCACAAGGCTGTGATTTTTGGAGATGTTGAAGTTTGAGAAGTTATCTTTCCAACAAAAATGAATTTCATGATTTGGACACTCCATTTTTTGAGTTATGAATTTTCTTCTACAAGCACGTGAAGCTAAAAATCAAGCATGCCAGGTCCTAAGCTAACTTCGAAAGTAAATCTGTACTATTCTATAAATCACAAGCTTGTGATTTTTGGCGAGATTGAAGTTTGAGAAGTCATCTTTTCAACAAAAGAAGAATTTCATGATTTGAACACTCCAATTTTGAGTTATGAATGTTCTCTTATAAGCATACAAAGCTGAAAAGTTTAGTATGACTATTGTGAATTCGAAACATAATCAAAAAGCCAAAAATAAGGAGAGAATTAAAGATGAGATGATTCATACTAAAAGATAAGTCACCAATTTATTACTTTTAAAAAAAAGGCACAAATCACTATATCATAGTAAGCAAGTAAATAAACAAATGAATCCTAAGAAAGAATCTAAACTATGAAAACGGCTTGAAGTTTAGAATATTTTTACCACTTGTCTCAACCGTCTCTTCTATCTTGGATATCTTTTTGCTTCATCATCATACAATGTGTGGTTTTCCTCAATGGTATAAATCTCTCCCTCGGTCAGGGTGATGATCTCTTGAGTTTTGGACAATTTCTCTTAATGTCTACTAAGGAATGTAATGATCTTCTTTCTCTTAGAGGTCAAGGCAGCTAGATTTTTCTCCATATTTGCAAAAGTTACTTGGAGCTTCCCTATGGATCTATCTAACTTTTCATGTTCGAACTTTGCATCATGAAGACATTTTTGTGCATCGTAAAGGGCTTTCACATGTGATTCTTTAGTAATATTTGATGGTCTCAGTGCATCATACTCTGCGTATGACTTGAAAAAATTCTCAATAAGATCCTCCAAAGTAGAAGTATCAATAATGTTGACCCTTTTGATTTCATCAAGAGTTGAAGCAACATTTGATTCCAATTCAGCAAAACCATCTAAGATACCAAGGAAAAGTGTGTAATCCAGCCACACAACACATTCCACATCTCAGAAATAAAGGTTGATTTGACACGAAAAATGGTTTGATGTGGATCAAAAGGTGAAGTGCTAGGCTGCAAATGCCATGAAGAAGGTTGGAACAACTTTGAACGTGTGATTTGATCAGCAGTAACTACGGTCATATCAGTGCCATTTACTTGGGGGAAGTTTCTTGACATTTTAAGAAGTTGAAGTTAAGACTATTTTTTTTTGCAGAGATATTTCGTCTTTAACAGAAGCCTGATCATTGCCAACGTCATCAAAGCCTATAGAAATATTTGCAATCACATCATCACAAAGATTGTTGCCATATAGATCTTGAAGGTCCAAAAAAAATGAAAGAAAAAGAGGGAAATCATATTATTTCGGTTACAAGAAGATTAAGTATAAGAAAGAAATAAAAAAGAAAAGAAAGAAAAAGAGGACTCTACCCATTTTGCTAAATCAGACAATGATGTAGAGTTTGGATCCTCATCCACAAAGGTGTTATCATCAATGACAATTGTGTCTAGATCGCAACAATTATCATCTAGTTCCTGTACTTTCTTTTTTAGACGTTTCCAATGACGATCCTTACTCTCGATTAACCTAGAAGAAGCATTGGCTTTATCAACACCACATGACAAGTAAGCATGTGGGAATTGTCGTCAACTTTTGAAGCAACGGTGGTTACCTTAGAGGATAATGTGAGGCACCTCAATTTTGATTTCGGAGTTTTGGGCTTGGATAAAGTCTTGTGACTTGCAGAATATCATTTGACTTCACCCCAGGCTTGGTAGAAGAATGGGGGTTTTCATTCGATTTATCAAAGCCCCTTTAGATGAGATGGATGTGTAATCCTGCTTTGAAATTTTCAAAATGGTATGCCAACTTTCTTTCGAAGGTTTTGTCCTATGATATAGCCACCAATCCGCATACTCACGAGTCATTAATAGAGTTCCTTCTAATGGTCGCATCGGGATGATGACTTTTGAAGAAGTACCAAGTCGAAAAGAGGAATTCTAGAGTTGCACTAATGTTGACAACGTACCATCATATGGTCATTCTATAAGATCTCTAGGGATGTCTTGACAAAATCCAAGCTATCGACTAAATCTCGTAGGACTATAGGGCTCCGCTGCAAAGTCTGAATCACGCCTAATGGTGACATAGCTTGAGTGAAGACTTATGCTAAATTCAATCCATGAATTTGAGAGCTGACCATCATCAATAAGGTGAAAATCTTTGCCTTACAATAGTGCCAAGTGATGGAGGCGATGAGCATCAACCTGTTGAAATAATTTTGAGCATCAACAAAATTGAAACATTAAGCCATTTTCTCACTAGAAATCTTGCATAAGGGTATGGTTCAATGTGCGTGGCCGGCATGATGATGGATCCCAAAATACTCTCCTAGCCATACATATATGTAGTGTATAGGAAAAATGATATTTTCCATGTTGGAAGAAGTAGAAATATCTCTCAAGTCACAATATATACTTACAAGGACTAGGACCGCCAGAGAGAATTTTTCTCCATGAGCCATCAAACTTGCAGCTTTTAAAACACTAGCACGCATGTAACCAACCTTCTTGTTCAGAAGCATAAATTTGCATAGACAAAAAATTAGAAAGGCCGCCAAGTTAGTCTCATCTCTAAGTGACTCTTCCACGCCTAGCTCAATAAAGGACACATTTTCATCATTTTTCTGTGAAAGAAAAATCATGTCGATGTGTCTAGAAGAATTATGATTCAATCCTGGATTTGTGGCACGTGCCTTTGACACCTTCTACAGGGGCTCTACATATCTATGCTATCCTCTGAATTAAAATGTAATCCAATCATAGATGGACACCTATTAGATATCACCTTTTGCTAAGTTGTGGAAGGCCAAAAATAAATGTAGACAACTTTTGGGGAGGAACAAACTTCCTTGAGCATCTAACTGGGTCAATTCCTTTGCAGTAGGAATGATAATGACTTCGTCATAAAAAGATCCCTGGATAGGAATACCACCAATTGCTCGTAAGTCCCAAAGTAATATAGACATTTACCCAATAAAAGTAGAAAGCATATTGGTAGATGGGCACCAAAGCTCACAAAAGGCATGTAGTACATTGTTGTCATAGTCGTACGTGAACAAAGAACTATATATGGCTTCATAAATCTTAATGTACTCCAAAGTCTCTTTGTAGCGGGGCAGCATGTCCTCAACCCATTCGTAAAAGCTAGCTGTGTAGTGGAGATTTTCGAAACCAAAAGATGGAACACTCCAATTGTTGAAACACTTCTTGGAATGAGAAGATTCAACGGATGCGGCTTCCTAATGAAGTGCGGATCTCAGTCGAGGAACTTTCATGCTGGTAGCCTTACTCGAGAAGTTTCCCATGACATCTTTGGTATCCATATTTGACCATTCTTTAAGGTGAAAAGATTCATCACATAACCCACTAACAAGAGATAAGATGTCAATCGCTGAAGGTTGAACCTCCAAAACTAGTGCATTGGCATTCAGATTTCGTTGGTGACTCACTATCTTCAGATAAGAATACGGCGCGTTATGATCATGAAAGTACAACATGTTGTAGGATCAAATCTGTATAGCTATATGCAAAACCTGCAAAAAAGGGAATTAAAAGAAAATAGTCAGATTCGGTAAGACTACGTCTAGCACAAAGACTGGGATGTCAAATTTTTATAGTTATTTGAGGGCTAGTTTATGAATAGAAACTGAATCAATGTAGATGCGATCTAAATGTGATTCTCATTTATGATTTAACCTTATTAATATTTTTCCCAACTACGTAAACCGTTTGTTAGTTCATCATTCCTACATGAAGATATGGTTTTGTTTTTAAAGTTACACAAAGCTAACGCAGTTAGCTCATCAAGATTTCGGGTTGAGTTCAAAAAATTACCAAAGAGAATCCACAAGCCTTTTGATCTAGATTTTTGAATATTTTGTGCCCTCACAAGCCTTGTTCCTAAAAAATCAAATGGAACACAATTTACGGGTTTCTACATCAAGATACAGTTTTTTTCGTAAAGCCGCACAAAGCTGGTGCAGTATTCTAGTCAAATTTGTTTTGTTAACTTCAAAAAATCACCTAAGAGAATTCACAAGCCTTTTGATCGAGATTTTTGAATATTCTTAGCCCCACGAGCCTAGTTCCAAAAAAATGAAATGTAACATGATTTACAGGTTTCTATGTCAAGATATGATTTTATTTTGAAAGTCGCACAAAGTTGGTGTAGTCAGCTCGTCAAAATTTTTGGTTGGATTCAAACGATTAGCTGAGACATTCTGCAAGCTTTTGGATCAAATCGTTTGAATCAACATTTTTTGATATATTGTAGCTTAACGAGTCTAGTTTCCAGAAAATCAAACAAAACACATTAATCTTTATGACGATGAGATATGAATTTTTTACCACTGTTGTGCTGAGCAGTGAAAAAAGTGAAGAAAATTAAGGTTAAGGAAGGGACTTACACGTAAGACATGGACTCAAGGGAGTTTGATGATGCCGCAAATTAATACTCAACCACCAAGGATATACGGGTATATATAGATATCACGAGTATGGAGATTTCAATCAGATTCCTATGAATTATGAAAAATTATAACTATAGAAAGTAGGATTCCTACAAATTATGGAAAATTACAAATCCAATTATGGAAAGTTTTCATTGGATCAAATTATGGTATATTTTTTATGGGTATCAAACATGGAAAAAATAATGTCTTCAAGACAAGAAGTATATGATCTTCCATCAAACCCATATAGGATGTTTGGAAATCAAATGATAATGCAAGACTAGGTCATAAGTTTTTTCATGACCATATTTCTCATCCTAAATTTTCAACTGCACCAAACAATGAAAAAATGACAGTTATGGAAAATTTTAATTTCAAAAAAATAACATCATACATATATGTTTATATTTCCACGAAAGATCATGGAAATCGTTCCACGCAGCGAAATGTGAAAAATTTTGAGAGGTTTCTTATATAGGTGCAAAAAGGTCTCCTTATAAGGTTACGCTCATATAAGGAGCTAAGGTTTGGAAACCTCGCATTTTGTTGACGTGATCAAGCAAAATTTGAGGAGAACCTATCAAAAGGGCATTTGACGTCAAAGAAGGGTAAACCTAAAATTTATGCCGAAATTGTGAGTTGATATCGCTAAATTAAGCTTATGAGTTGATGGTCATCCTGTATGCAATGGCCCAATTATAAAATCAATAAAATGACAAAATGAATGACATACTATAATATTCTATTAGCGGTAAGCACTTTCAAACCAAATGGGTTGATAAATGACCAAAAAGACAAGTAACATCTTGAAGTTTGAAGAATGTTGTTGGGAAGACTTGGTATGTATGAATTTGAAAAAAAGTTCAACGTATCAGCATAGTCGTACCAAACATTACATGTAAGTTCAACTACGTGAAAATAAAAAAAAACACTTGCTTCACGTACTAGTACTCCAAGGCTTGTCTTTGTAGGTTTGACAAGTCAAGCACCGCAACAAGCCTCGAACCAGGGGGCATTTGTAGACAGTGAAGTTTTATTGATGAAATTCATATGAAATATGAATTAAATCTTAAATTCATGATACATTGACCAAGTCAAATTATTAGTTAATTAGGTTAGATTGAAATTCATATTCAAATGATATGACTTAAACAAAGCCCAAATTACATTCGGGCTAGTCTTTTAAGTCTACAAGATGAGCCTAACTCATATTCTTCAAGACCAAGATACAAATCTCATAAAATACTTGGACAAAGTACCCCTAAAACCCTAGCTCACACATATATAAAGGAATCTTCATAAGATCAAAGGACACACAAAAATACATCGACAATCATTGCTCTTCAGGAGTGATCTGCAAGTCTTCTTCATACAAAGAAGTCTTCATCTCCAAGTACTGACTCGCAAGTGTTTCAGCGATTCTAGAAGACTTGAGTTGAAGATCATGAAGAGAAGAATCAGAGGATTACATATTTTGTTTAGATTTTATAAAGATTGTAACCTTCGCACTGAAATGACCACCAAAAGTGCTCAAAGAAGTGCTTTGGAAGTGCCTGGAATCGTAATTACCATGTATCCCTAAATCCATGCGTGATATTGAAAATCCAACTTCATATTCCTGATTAGGGGAAAAAATTGAGTCAAAAATGGGTATAATTCCAATTTTAGAGGAAACGAATCACAATTTCAAATTCTCAAAAAATCCTTATCCAATGTTCATCTGCACCCATGGCACAACGCGGCTCTGGCGCAGACTAGTATTACTTTTGCCTAGTTATTTTAGTTTGATCTAAGGCTTTTAGGTCTTAGGACTAAGCCTTCATATACGGGAATATACCTATACTTAGCCACATTTCACCTTCATATCAAACAAAACATTTCCCAATACTCTCTCAAACGCTTAGATTAATATTTCTCTCAAAATTCAAGTGTCCAAATCTCTCTCGGATCCTAAGGAATTCATCCAATCTTCAAGCCTCCATTCATATATTCTCCAAAGTCAAGGTATGTGAGTTTCAATTATTTGGTCCGTTCACCTATGGTGCCCAAGCTTCTTCTTTACCTAAATCTCAAGTTTCTAAGTCGATTTACTTATGGGTCTTACTTATTATGAATCTGACTATGAGGTATGTTGGAATTTTGTAAATGTGTACTGTTTAAGCATATTTTGGGCTATGAATCTACGACCCATTGTGGGATTTGATGAAGGGTTTTGATGTACATTGCATAATGGTGTTACCAAGTATTGGTGGGTAGTTTTACATTATGTTTTCTTACATGATTTCATAGTTGAATTGCATGGTTTTACACTAACATCACACACACACCAAGTGTTTGATAAAATATCTATTAATGTATCTTGAGTTGTTGAGGGCCTAATGCTTCGCACATGAGTTAAGTGACTTTATGATGATGAAAGGATGATATGTATGTGTTGGTTCCATGAGAAGTATCTATTGTGTTGTGAGTTGACCATAGTAAATTGAGGGGTGATTACCTCAATCACCAAGATGGGGGTGGTAAGCTATCAATCAACTGATATGTTGGTACCTCAATCATCTCGGATGGGGTGGTAAGCCATCAACCAATTGAGAAGTTGGTATATCAATCACCTAGATAGGCGTGGTAAGCCATCAACCAATTGATGGGTTGGTACCTCAATCATCTCAGAGAGGGGTGGTAAGCCATCAACCATTTGAGGGATTGGTACCTCAATCACCTAGATAGGGATGGTAAGCCATCAACCAATTGAGGGGTTAATACTTCAATCACTTCTAAGGGGTGATCTACGTTAGATTCCAAGTACTAATTTACCTGGTCTATGATGATGGTCTATTCCTACACATGTAATATATTCTTTATATAAACATGTTTAATTCAAGTGTCATTCATGCATATCATATTGTTATATGATCATTTATTGCTTAATTATGCATTTTAGCTATGTTGCTTATCTATTATTGCATTGCATCCTACATACTTAGTACATTCAAAGATACTAATGCATACTCAATTCCTACATGATATTACCATATAGGAATTGAGTCCCACTTGATCATCATCCTCCTCCACGTGGCTAGTGTGATATCTCTCAAAGGAAGCTTAGTGAGTCCTCCATTCCAGGGACAATGTCTTTGATCCTATGCTACGTATTAAGATTACTTTCATTGGCATATGCTTATGACTAAGAGGGGTGAGCCCGGTTGATTGCCTTGGTTCCCCGCCCATAGCTCGTAATAGAGGTGTTGTTGGAACCTTATGGCGTACTAATGTTAAACTCTATTGATTTTACTACGTTTTTGTGAAATGAAGGATGTCCCTTAGTCCCATGTTCCCTTTTAACTATCTTTTGTTGTTGTTTTAATATTACTAAGGATGTACAATGATATGTGGAGAGGCTTGTTTGGGGTCCCTTTGGGCTCCCTATTCGCCATGTCACGTGTAGGCCCTAGGCTTGGGTCGTGACAAACTTAGTATCAGAGCACTAGGTTGTTAATGGTCCTCGACATCTACACACCACGTCAATTAGAGTCTTATTCATGGTTCTGTTGTGCACCACAACTATGAGTAAAAGTCTATGAGACATTTTAGGAAATGTTTCCCTTCTTCTTACTCTATGTCATGCTATAGAAGTTAAGGTAACGTTTTCCCCCTTAATGATTGTTCTTTGCTATGCTAGATCATACCTAACACAAGAGGAAGAAGAGCCCGCACACCCGAGGAACAACCAACTCATGGTGAGCTCCAGGATGCTCTCACTTTGCTAGCTCAAGTTGTGGCCTATCAAGACAACCAAGGGGCCCAAGCCCCTCATGCTCATACTTTGATATCTTGGGTGAGGGAATTCATAAGGATGAATCCATCATAGTTTGATGGGTCTAAGGTGAATGTGGACCCTCAAGAATTTATTGATGAGGTATACAAGGTGTTGTCCATTATGGGTGTGAGGTCGGAGGAAAAGGTGGAGTTAGCTACTCACCAACTCAAGGGGGTAGCTCTAATATGGTACACTCAATGGAAGGAGGAGAATGGGAACAATAGCTTGGTTCTTTTGGATGGGTTGAAGGCATCTTTCCTCAACCAGTTCTTTCCTCTTGAGCTTAGAGAGGCCAAAATGGTGGAGTTCATGAATTTGAAGCAAGGATCCATGAGTTTGAGGGAGTATTTCCTCAAGTTCAACCAACACTCAAAATATGCTGCATATTTGGTTGCTTATCCAAGGTCTAGAATGAACAAGTTCGTGATAGGTGTACTCGACTTGGTGAATGAGGAGTGCCGGTCCGCTATGTTGATTAGTGACATGGATTTGTCCCGCTTGATGACTTATGGTGAATAAATGGAGGGGGAGAAATTGAGGAAGAGAAGGGGTCATGAGGCCAAGAAGGCCTGAGAAATTGAGGAAGAGAAGGGGTCATGAGGCCAAGAAGGCCTACTTTGATGGTAAGTTCCAAAGTCACCAAGGTGGACGATTTCACCAAGGCCAAGGTTCTTCTCAAGCTCCTAGTGGGAGATTTTTCAATAACTACCCAAGGCACCAAGAGGGTGGTGATGTGATGCCCAAACTTGGGTGTCCTAAGTGTGGTAGGGGTCATAGTGGCCTATGCTTGAGGGATACCAATGATTGTTTTGGTTATGGGGAAGTAGGCCACAAGATGATTGATTGCCCACGAAATCCCAACAAGGGTAAGGATGTTGGTCCTCAAGGCTGGGGTGATAATACGGATCCTTTGGGGAGAGGTGGCTAATAAGGTAGTGCCGCAAGGCATAATTGGTTTTATGCCTTGCATGGGAGGCGAGGGGTTGATGAGGTCCCTGATGTTATCACCAATATGTTAAAAGCCTTTGATTTTGATGTGTATGCATTGATAGACCTGGATGCCACTATTTCTTTTGTTACTCCTCTTATTGCCAAGAAGTTTCATGTTAGCCCTGAATTGTTGTGTGAGTCTTATGAGGTGTCTACTTCTATTGGTGCATCTATTGTTGCTAGAATGGTCTATAGGAATTATCCAATTTTCATCTTGTATAAAATAATGCCTTGAGTTGGATATGGTTGATTTTCATGTCATTCTTAGGATGGATTGGTTGCATGCATACTATGCCTTTATTGATTGTACAACTCGTAGGGTCAAATTCCAATTCCCAAATGAACCCATCCTTGAGTAAGAGAATCATGATGTGGTGGTCAAGGGTAGGTTTATCTCTTGCATTAAAGCCTGTAAGTTGATCTCTAAGGGGTGTCTCTATCATTTTGTGAGGGAAAGGAATGTGGAGTCCAAAGTCCTTCCTAAGAGTCAATTCCGGTGGTAAATGAGTTCATTGATGTCTTTCCAAGTAACCTTCCCAATGTTCCTCCCAAAAGGGAAATAGATTTTGGTATAGATCTCCTTCTCAATACTCAACCCATTTCTTTTCCCTCTTATCGTATGGCCCCAACGGAGTTAAAGGAGTTGAAGGAGCAATTGAGGGACTTGTTGGAAAAGGGTTTTATTAGGCCTAGACAATCACCTTGGGGAGCACTAATGTTGTTTGTGAAGAAGAAGGATGGGACTCTCAGCATGTATATTGACTACCAGCAACTTAATAGGGTTACCATCAAGAATAACTATCCTTTCCCAAGATGATGGCGTTCATGCTATAATAAGAAAGCGGCCATTGTCAGCAATTAACCTAACCTAAGGTTAGGGTCAAATCACCAAGGAATATAGGGCTTGACTACAAGAGTTTACTATCAATCATTTTGAGTATTTACAACTAAAGTCTCTAAATAGAGGAGGGGGATTTGTCATTTAAGAACAAAAGTAAAATGAATGTTATACTATTATGCGATGAAACACTCAAATTTAGGGGCAACTTAGGAATTATGTCCTCCATGGCTCGTTGACTCAATTACCCTATACAACATAACCACCATTGGAACTTCACATGCAGGATGGTGACTTAGGTTTTTCCAGCCCTCTTGTGATAGTGAAGGTCGAATTTCATCATGGCTCTTGGTCGGAAACCATGGTGTGCCAACTAATCGTTACCTATTATCTCAGTCAACCTCCCCTTAGTCAAGTTTTGTTGATTAGACGAGAACATATCAATCGAATCCTGTCTTCTATTCTCCTTTCCATACTCGTCACTACCTTGGTCGGGATCATGATATTAGATAAGGTTTGGTGTTGGTCACCACCAAGCAACAATCATAATGAAGGGAAATAGACAATACATGCAAAACCCCAATCATAGAAATGCAATAAATCTATGTCATCTCAAATCAACTACCCATGATTCCTACAACCCCAAGTTATGGGTCCTTAGCTACTCATTGCTAAGGGAAAACCAACAACAATGCAAATATAAGATATAGTTGAGAATTTTACTAAAAGCAATGAAGAGTAATACACCACAAGTTGCAAACCACAAGATTGATAGATTGAGAATGATTATAATGTATGATTTGCACTCCTCAAAAGTGGATTTTCCAAGAGAAAATAAAAATCTATCCTAAAACCCTAAAAATATTCTAGAGAGAATATTCAAAGGCAATTCAATGTTCTAGTCTAGTCTCTCTTAAATAAACCCTATCATAAAGTTATATAGTAGTTACAATTTTAACCCTAAAAATAACATAGAAAAGATAGTTGGCAGACTGTATGTCTCACAGGTTTGACTTATAGGGTGACCTACCTATCGTAATCGGGGTCTCGTATCAAGCACTTGGCATTTTGGACTTGAGTATTACGATCCACTAGCATGAGTTATTGCTTGAGCTATGAATCATCTACTCTTCTCGTAGTCTAGGACTTCTATTTTTGGTCCAAAATTTTGGCTCTCTAGTTCTGTCTATGATTCCACCTATACGAGTCGTACTGAAACCTATGACTCGTAGGGTAGCCTCGTAAGGCTGGCCTCCACTTAGCAAATTTTTAAGTTTTGTTCTTTGTTTCTAGCTACGAGATCACCCTACGACTCGTTGTTTGGGCTATGGCTCATAGGTGAGCTTGTATATTCTGCACTTAAGCAAAATCTACAATATTTCTCCAAAATCATGCCAACCTACATTTTCTGCAATAACAATACAAAAACACATAAAAATCATAAAAAGTCGCATTAATAACTCACAAAATTCCTTGTTTCAGGCATCAAATATGTTGTATTTTTGACAACACATCACAAGGATTGATGATTTGTTTGACCAACTTCAAGGGGCTAGTCACTTCTCTAAGATTGATCTTCGGTCCAGGTATCATCAAGTGAAGGTGAGGGAGTGTGAAATTCCCATAATGGCTTTATGGACTAGGTTTGGACATTATAAATTTGTGATTATGTCTTTTGGGTTGACCAATACAGCGGACATATTCATGGATCTTATGAATAGGGTTTTTAAACCATACCTTAATTTATTTTTGGTGGTTTTCATTGATGATATTTTGATCTCTTCTCATAGTGAGGAGGAGCATGTAGCTCATTCGAGGTAGTGCTACAAAGATTGAGAGAAGAGAAGTTGTATGCCAAGTATGAAAAATGTGAATTTTGGCTAAACGGGGTTGCCTTTCTAGCTCATGTGGTGTTGGCGGATGGTCTCAAGATGGAAGTGACTAGAAATTGACCTAGACCATTGATCCCATTGGATATTAGGAGTTTCTTGGGCTTAGTGGGCTACTACTGGAGGTTTGTGAATGAGTTCTCTTCAATTGCTTCTCCTATCACCAAGTTGACTCAAAAGAAAGCCAAATTTTTATGGATCAATGAGTGTGAAAAGAGTTTCCAAACATTAAAAGATAAGCTTATGTCGGCTCCTATATTATCACTATCGGAAGGGATAGAGGGGTTTGTTGTGTATTGTGATGCTTCAAGGGTTGGTTTGGGTTGTGTGTTGATGCAAAATGGTAAGGTGTAGACTATTCTTCTAGACAACTCAAAGTTCATGAAAAGAGCTATCCTACTCATGATCTTGAATTAGCCGCCATGGTTTTTTCCTTAATGATTTGTTGTCATTACTTGTAGGGGGTGCATGTTGATGTGTTCACCGATCATAAGAGTCACCAATATGACTTCACTCAAAAATATCTCAACTTAAAAAAAGAAGGTGGTTAGAACTTCTTAAAGACTATGATATGAGTGTGCATTATCATCCGAATAAGGCTAATGTGGTGGTGGATGCTTTGCTAGGGTGTCTAAGGGTAGCCTAGCTCATGTTGATGATGGTTGCAAGGGGGTGGTTAGCGAGGTCCATCAGTTGGCTAGATTGGGAGTTAGGTTGGAAGAGGTCCATAATGGGGTATCGTAGTAGTTGATGGCTCTAAATCTTCATTGGATGAGGACCTGAAAGCTAAGCAAGATCTTGACCCCTCTTTATTAGAATTGAAGATATTGGTAAAACATGGAAAGGTAGAGGTTTTTTCCCAACAGGGAGATGGTGCCTTTAGGTACCAAGGTAGGTTATGTGTGCCTTGTGTTGATGGCTTGAGAGAAAAGATTCTTGATGAGGCTCATGGTTCTTCCTATTCTATTCACCTCGGTTCTACTAAGATGTATAGAGATTTGAGGGAAGTGTTTTGGTGGGGAGGTATGAAGAGGGACATTGCGAAATTTGTTTCTAGTTGTCATAGTTGCCAACAAGTTAAAGCCGAGCACCAAGGCTGCGCAGCTTTGCACAAGACATAGAGATTACTACTTGGAAGTGAGAAGAGATTAATATGGATTTTGTAGTTAGGTTACCTAAAACTAGAAAAGGCTTTGACTCCATTTGGATTGTGGTTGATAGGATGATGAAATCGGCTCACTTTCTACTAGTTAACACCCCATATGCGGCTAAAGATTATGCTAGGATGTACATTCATGACGTAGTGAGTTTGCATGGGGTCCATTTGTCCATTATATCACATCATGGTGCTCAATTTACTTCACATATTTGGAGGTCCTTTCAAAGGGGCCTTGGAACAAGAGTTAAACTTAGTACGACTTTCACCCTCAAACGGATGGTCAAGCCAAAAGAACTATCCAACCACTTGAGGATATGCTTACGGATTATGTATTGGAGTGTAAGGATAGTTGGGATGATCATCCTCTAATGATTGAGATTGCCAATAACAGTAGCTATCATTCTAGCATCGGTATGTCCCCTTTTAAGGCTTTCTGTGGTAGACATTGTAGATCACTAGTTAGGTGGTTTGAGGTTGCAGAGGTGGCTTTGTTGGGACCAGATCTGATTATGGAGGCTCTTGAAAAGGTTAGGATGATTAGAGAAAGGTTGAAGACGATCCAAAGTCGTCAAAGGTCCTATGCCGATGTGAGGAGAAAGGATCTTGAATTCAAAGTTGGTGATTGGGTCTATTTGAAGGTGTCACCCATGAATGGTGTGGTTCATTTTGGTAAAATGGACAAGTTGAGCCCAAGATATGTGGGTCCCTATAGGGTAATGAGAAGGATTGGCAGAGTAGCTTATGAGTTGGAATTTCCGAGTGAGATAGATTTGGTTCATCTGGTCTTTCATGTATCCATGTTGAGGAAATGCTTGGGAGACCCCAATGCTATTATGCCTCTTAATGTTGTGGGGGTTGTTGAAGATGACTTATGAAGAGTTTCCGGTTTAGATTTTGGATAGACAAGTGAAGAGGTTGAGGAACAAGGATGTGGCTTTCATTAAGGTCATTTGGAGGAATTAACAAGTTGAAAGTGCTACTTGGGAGGCCAAAGAAGACATGCAAAAGTGATATACTTGTCTTTTCCATCCTACTCAATCCTAAAGTAATCATTCTAAGTCCTCTATATGGTCTCAATTCTTATATTCAGCCCTTATGTCGTTGCATACATTCATGTTTACGTTGACAAGTTCATGATGATTTTACACTTATGTTGAACTTTATTAAATAATGTTTAAGTGTATTGTTGCATCCGTATGTGGGATAAAATTGTCATGTTTATGTCTCTCATATATCTTTCTTTAATATTCGGGGACGAATATTCCCAAAAGAAAGATATTGGAACAACCGTAAAAAGTGCCCAAATATGTGCCTTGAAAGTGCCCAGAATTGTAATTTTTATATATCTTAAAATTTTTGTCTGATATAAAATGTTCAACTTTATATTCTTGATCAAGGGATAGAATTGAGTGGGAAATGGATCTAACCCCAATTTTAGAGAAAATGAATCACAATTTCAAATTCCCAAAAATTCCTTATCCAGTATTGATTCGTGAACTTGGCGCGACGCAGTTAGGCCGTGGACTAGTGTTATTTTTGCCCAGATATTTTAGTTCGGTCAAGGCTTTTGGGTCATGGATCTAAGTCTTCCCATGCGTGAAAATAGTTATATTTAGTCATATTCACCTTCATATCAGACAAGACATTCCCCAATACTCTCTCGAACACTTAGACTAATAATTCTCTCAAAATTCATGTGTCCAAATCTCTCTTATATCTTAAGGAATTGATCCAAGCTTCAAGACTCCATTCAAATCTTCTCCAAGGAATTCTCCAAAGTCAAGGTATGTGGGTTTCAACCATTGGGTCCTTTCACCCATGGTGCCTAAGCTTTCTCTTTACCTAAATCTCATGTTTGTAATTTGATTTACTTATGGATCTTACTTATTATGAATTGACTATGAACTATGTTGGAGTTTTGTAAAAGTGTGATTGTTTAAGCATGTTTTGAGTTATGAATCTATGACCCATTATGGGATTTGATAAAGGGTTTTGATGTATATTGCAAGAGGGTATTACCAAGTATTGGTGGGTAGTTTTACATTATTTTTTTTAATATGATTCCACTCTTGAATTACATGATTTTACACTAGCATTGCACACCTACCAAGTATTTGATAAAATATCTGGTTAATGTATCTTGAGTTGGTGAAAGCCTAATGCTTTGCATATGAGTTAAGTGACTTTATGATTATGAAAGGATGATATGTATGTGTTGATTCCATGAGAACTATCTATTGTGTTATGACTTGACCATAGCCAATTGAGGGGTGATGCCTCAATCGCCTAAATGGGGGGGTGGTAAGTCATCAACCAATTGTGGGGTTGGTACCTTAATCATCTCGGATGGGGGTGGTAAGCCATCAACATTTGAGGAGTTGATACCTTAATCACCTAGATGGGGGTGGTAAGTCATCAACCAATTGAGAGGTTGGTATCTCATCATCTCGAATGGAGGTGGTAAGCCATCAACGAATTGAGGGGTTGGTACCTCAATCACCTAGATGGGGGTGGTAAGCCATCAACCAATTGAGGAGTTGGTACCTCAATCACTTCTAAGGGATGGTCTACCTTAGATTCCAAGTACTAAATTTTTTGGTCTATGATGATGGTCGATTCCTACACATGTAATATGTTCTTTATATAAGCATGTTTAATTCAAGTATCATTCATGCATGTCATATGTTATATGATCATCTATTGCTTATTTATGCATTTTGACTATGTTGCTTATCTATTGTTACATTGCATCTTACATACTTAGTACATTCAAATGTACTAAGGCATATTCTATCCCTACATGATATTACCATGTAGGAACTGGAACCATACTTGATCATCCTCATCCTCCGCGTTGCTAGTGTGATGTCTCTCAAAGCAAGCTTAGTGGATCCTCCATTCTGAGGATAATGTATTTGATCCTATGATATGTATTAAAACTCTTTTCTTTGATGTATGCTTATGACTAAGAGGGGTGAGACCGATTGCTTGTCTTGGTCCCCCGCTCCTATCTACTTAGTTCTAATGTTGTTGGATCCTTATGACCTATTGAGTTTACTATGTTTCTATAAAATGAAGGATGTCTCATAGTCTCATGTTCCCTTTTTACTATCTCTTCTTGTTGTTTTAACGCTTTTGCGAACAAGAATGTATAATGATATGTGAAGAGACTTGTTTAGGGTCCATTGGGGCTCCCCATTTGTTGTGTCACGTCTAGACCCTAGACTTGGCATGCGACACACATAAATTATTGAAATAAATATCATTGTTTGTTGCTATTTTTCTTTCTTGATTGCTATTTTCCAGGAACGAAACTTAGTTGCTTATAACAACAAAAATAATAATAATAATAATAATAATAACAA